>JZKD02S0935561.1:152191-170354 GCA_000966675.3 Picea glauca | reverse complement strand
AAATATTTCAATGCAAATTGATTTGTATAAAAGTTAAAGCATCCTCCTAGAAGGTAGTGTCTTAACTTCTATAGAGAATAAACCATGGAAATTCTTTCACGCTATATGGTGATGTAGTTGTGCTCAACTTGTGAAATATTATTAGTTGAAATAGGGTGATCTAGATTTCCTTCTCTTGGTTCCATAAGAACCACTCCTAATGCTATGAAAAAGCATCTACATGTACATGAAATTTTAAATTAGAATTAGGAAACACCAAAATTAGGGCACTTACCATTTTTTGTTTGAGTATATTAAAAGTAGCTTCACATTCAAGGGTCCACAAGAATAGTTTAGCTTTATTCAATAAATTCTATAGAGGTTCTGTTATCACTATGTGATAGAGGCATAGCTATAGATGAACCTTCTATAGTAGCTATTATGTACCAAAGTATACTACATCTATTGAACATTAGTTGGTGTAAGTAGATTCATAATAACAACAATCATGGAAGGTTCCACCAATACTCCTTCGTTGCAGACAATGTGTCCCAACAAAATGCGAAATGGTACATAGAATATGCACTTCTTCAAATTTAGAGAGATCTAGAGTTGCCTACATTTATCAAACATTAACTTCAACAACCCAATATGTTCCTTCAACAATTTATATACAATTTAATCATCCATATATACCTCCAAAAACTGGTGAATGAAATCTATAAAGGTTGCAATCATAACTCAAGAAAAGATACCTGGTGCATTCTTGAGCCCAAAAGGCATGGAATTATAAGCAAAAGATCCTTATTTTCTAGTAAAGGTGGTCTTATTATTGTCTTCTTTTTCAATTCATACTTGATATAACTTGAAAAGAAATATATAAAGGAATAATCCTCTTTTCCTACAACTTGATCAATCACCTCATCACTAAAAGGAGTGGGAAAAGTGTCATACACAAGTAGAGTTTAAACTTCTAAAGTCCACACAAACCTTAATTTCATGAAAATCCTTAACTATAGGAATGATCTAATTGGATTCATCTATTCGGAATATTAATCAGATTTACAATATTATGTCAAATTCTTTCTCTAACTTCTCCTTAACCTTGAGATTAAGATGATAGGGTTGATGGTTAACAGGATTAGCATCTGACCTTAACTCTATCCTCATCTCCCCAAAACATTCTTGAATCCCTTTCATCTCAATAAAAATCTACATAAACAATTCGTTGTATTCTTTCAATAGGGCCTAAATATTAGACATGGTCTTCTCATCCTTGTAATCTCCTTAGAAGCCATCTTACACCATCCTTCACTTCCAATATTGACTTTCTGCAACTTCAAATTCTAGTGGTATATCATACTATTAACATAATTGTTATTTTCTTTAATCAACCAGAGCATTTACATGGAGATGTCTTCATTTGTATTTTTGTGTAAAAAGTCCAATTAAAAATTCTACAGAAATTCTAAATTAGAAACTTAGTGTCTTGAACTTCAGAATTTGAGTACCAATTACATGGATATGTATTCATCCGTATTTTAGGATTTATAGGTGCATTGTAAAATTTTGTTTCTTAATTTGAGTACTAAGTACACGGTGTCACTAGCTAGCTACACTAGAAAGAAACCACAAAGATCAGTATGGTGATAAGGGCATCCATAGGTCCCAACATTTTATCGGGAAGTGACCAATTATCTCTAGCTTTGAGATCAAATTCCCTAAGAAGGGAGTGATTGGCGTGGTACCAAGTCAATGGTGTGCAGTATATGATCTTATCCCATTGTAAAAACACTTCAAGTTCTTAGTAGATTTCCTTGAACCCTTAGGTTTGCCATCGATGATTTTGTTTCCCTTTAGTTTCTGCTTTCCTTTATCCTTACTCTTTACTGTAAATGCACTTTTGGATGCTTTTCTATTGCTTATAAACTATTTATTGAATATGTCCTTTTTAAATAATTGTCTACACAACTTAAATGTAATGTTAGTAATCTCCTTGGTGACATTTAAAGTTTCAACAAATTTTTCAAAAGGAGATAAACTCTTCAAGGTAATCACTACCAAATCTTGTACTTGTAGCAAATTGTCATTTTTTATGGACAAATTTATTAACATCACAACCTCTCTATTCTTCAAGTGAAACACTTATTTCCCATTTTCATCATCATAGTTTCTCCTACCCTTTCCTGTGACCAATCCTAACAATCCATTGCATTAGAACATGGTAATCATACGTTTCTTCTAGACATTGAAATTGTGACCATTGGACTTCTTACTAGGGTTCAATAATATATACAAGAAATGCACTAGTTTTTCTCAATAAATAAATGCCAAGCACCAATGGAATAATTTAACTAATCCCAAGAAATCAAAATTCACCTCCAAAACTTAGTTGTGTAGACACATTGCTATACCACCTGACACTATACTTGATGATGCCACATTGGCATCAATCCAACAACACCATTATATTGTTGGGTTCTAGTATAATTTTTTTGTTTGTTTAATTGAGTCAGGAATTTTTTTTTTGTGTAAAAAGTTCAATTTAAAATTCTGCTGAAATTCTAAATTAGAAACTTAGTGTCTTGAACTTCATAAATTTTACTTCTTTCCTAGAGTTTCACTGATATAGTCCCTGAGAATTTACATCCTTAGGGATGATATGCAATATAATAAAACAATAGAAACAATAGATTATATTTCACTTCTTAACAACTCTAATCCACTAGGAAATTCAAGAGAAAAGATATCAAGCTTATGCCACAAGTTTCAACATTCTAGGGCAATCTTATCAAGCATAAACTAGATCTAAAAGTCACTTTCTGTCATTGATGGTGTTATAGGACGTACAAGAAAACATGTATTTGTTATATATATCTTCATTGAGTGAGGGAAGTTTAGGTAGAATAGAGGAAAGTGAGACATCTAGTAGGTCTAACAGGCGGAGATCAACTGGAGGTAAAAATATTAGAAGAAAATTACATAGACGCATGAATTTTTTTTCTTGTGAAAGGCAGATCATGTTCTTATGATCATGAGAGCATATACTATTGACATGTTTACAGGAAAAGCGTGCTTTTCATTGATGGCAAGAACATCAACGACGATGGCATGTTTACAGGCAAGAACAACATTGAACCAAAGATCCAGAGACCAGAAGATGAGAAAGGCTGAATGTGCCAGGTTGGCACCAAAAGTATTTTGGGAAGATGTAGATGAACAAGCTTAAGAATCTCAGAAAAGATCGATCAAAGTTGCACGCAGATAGTGCATATTTGCACACAGAGCGCAAGTGTGCACCAGGGCCGAGGGAAACTTTTGCCAAATCTCAAGAGAGATAGCATTCTGAGACGCACAAACGAGATCCCATACATCAAGGCTCCCAGAAGGATCAAAGGTCACAGAACCTTTGACACTTAGAAATTATTCCAAGTTGGGAGGATGCATAAGATCAAGAAGAGGAGTGACGGTGGCCATTGGATCACCAATCCAGAATACCTGATGGTCATCAGATAAGAGTCCAGACAGGAGGAGCATGCAGAGGAGGAGATTAGACCTCAGCCATCGGATCAGAGCGCGAAGGACTAGCAACCGTTGGATCCAGTACAACTGTGAAGAGGATAATGGCTAAGAACCATCCTCCAAATCCGTGATATGCAAAGTCACGAAATGATCTGGGTCGTTGGCTCTAGAGGATATGTGGTGAGAGATCAACATTTCCCTGATTCATGAGATGAATAATTCAAAGGTGAGAGTTGTAGGAACTCACGATATGCAAAGTCACAAAATGGTATGGGCCGTCGGATCACCAAGACATCGCGACCATTGATATGATATGAAGCATTTTCGAGTTTCACAAGTTGGGAGTTTTGAGGCAACACATAGCAGGAGTTCGCGATATGCGAAATCACAATGCACCCCTCTTGCTTGGCCCCTGGTCATAGTTGGTGGTCACATTGATGAAGGTTAAGGGAGGAGCTAGCATGTCGCTAGGATCTACAATGAAGATCGCCGAAATCGCAAAATGCCTTTTCGAATAGGGCTGTGGTCACAACCAGTGGTCACATCAGTGGAAGAGAAGGGAAGGAGATAACATTGCTAGGCTCCACCTCGGAGTTTCGAGAGTTGGGAGAATCGAGGAAACTCGCAACACAAATTCATGAAACACGATGTCCCGACGAGATCTGGGCTATTGGATCACAGAGGCCTGTGGGTCATTGATCTGGAGTGGGTTTCAGAAAATCGAAAGTTAGGATAAGGGAGGTGAGTAGTCCTCTAGCTTCGCGAAACGTGATGTCTCGATGAGATCTGGGCCATCAGATCACAGAGGATCATGGACCGTTGATATGACATAGAGTATTTCAGATATCGGGAGTTGGAAGAGTCAGGGTTGGCTCACATTCAAACACCTGACACACGAGGTTGTGATTTGACCTCATCCATTGATGGAGGAAGGAGAGATCTAGTCCACAGACCTTAGAGGATAGATATGAACTGTCCTTTTAGGAGCACCGTCAAGATCGTGAGATCGACAGTCGTGCTCCATTGCGGGGCCAGAACATTCTCGAGCCTTAATTTTTCATAAGCAGGCCACAATCGAGAGAACAATTTTTGCAAAAGGATGCATGGAGGTTCGTAGTGAATTGCGGGGCAAAAAGCAGGTTGCCCTCAAACCACCTATGGATGTTCCCACAATCACGTGTTCACATGAAGCTCATAGCCCAAGGTCATATCGTGAAATGAAGCCAATGCTCACTAGAGAGAAATCAGGAAGTGCCTTTTGAATAAGCGGTTGGTCACCGCCAATGGTCACACGAAGGAAGGGGCTTAGAAGCCAAAGAAGCCATAATTGACTCGCTATAACTGACAGAGAATACAAAGAGTTTCGATAGATAGAGAAGCTAAGGAATCTTAGCATAACACCTATAGATGATGAACACACTAACTATAACTGCTAAAGAGAATGAAGAATTGTGACTGACAGAGAAGCAAAGGATTCTTAGGATAACTGACAGAGAAGCCAAAGAACCTTGAATAATGGCCATAGAAGATGAAGAGTTCATATGATGATCAAGTAGATGACTCGACGTGAGAAATAGATGTAGAACATAGAAGTGATGGCATTCATCTAGTTATCCATACAATCGTGAGGAAGAGATGGAGTGAACAACCTGTAGGGCAGAACAATGATTTAGTGAAGAGCATGCAGAGGCATATCACATAGGATGGAGTTGGTGCACAAAGAATATAAAAGTGCATAACATAGAAGAGATGGTGCGGTTGTTGAGTGTGTTTCATGGGGGTAGAAGCATGCTATGTGCATGAGATGAAGCACACAGAAGAGGCGTGGTGCATAGAATGGAAAGAAGACACAGAGCATAAAGCATAGAAGAAGAAAGGAACAAAAATGCATATCTGAGAGAAGAGCAGAAAGCACAACAAACGCTAGGAGAGAGACACTAATGCAAGCAGAGAAGAGTAGTGTAGCAAAATATTGATGAGACTAGTAAGCCATAAATAAATGTTGTACCACTGTGATAAATTCAAGAAAGAAAATATTTATATTTCAGGGTGGTAGGGAGGTGCTAGGGAGGACTGTTGTCCTTAGAGTTTCAAGTGGGTTCTTGAACACAGGGAGTTTTAGCTTCCATCTAGTTCTAGCCAGAAAAACCAGGGTGGCAGGGTGGTGCAAGGGATAAATATTGTTCTCTATTATACATGTCGGTGCCTGTGTGACTAGAAGTTGGTTCTTGCATCCAGTTGGTGCTGGAACACTTAGGGAATTGATGCTTCCTTCTAGTGGGTGCTAGAGAAACCAGGGAGTTGGTGCTTCCTTCTAGTGGGTGCTAGAGAAACCAGAGAGTTGGTGCTCTCAGCAAGTTGAAGCTTGTAAAACAGAGGTGGTAGCCTCACCATAAGAATGATAATGTAAAGAAAATAAAGATTATTTATCATATCAAGAAGAAGAGGTTTTTCCCTTTATGGGTTTCCTCTAGAAATATCTGTCTCTGTATATTTCATGTGTGTGATTGATGTTGAATATTCTATTGCTTATCTACATTATTATGATTGTCATTGAGTTCTTTGTAAATAGTTCAAAATAAGGATAATTGTTTAAGCACGGTAACAACTAATTCACGCCCCCCTCTCAGCTGTCCAACAATTGGTATCAGAGCCAATTCCCTTTATTTAAGGGTAGATCCTAGAGCTTAAACATGACTATCCATGGAGGAACTTCAACCAATAAGGCCACCCTATTCAATGGAACAAACTTTGGCTTCTGGAAAGTTAGGATGAGAACCTACATAATGGCTTTAGGTGCAGATGTATGGGATGTGGTAGAGACTGGTTATGTAAAGCCAATTGTATTAGATTCTAAGGATGACAAACTAGAATTCATCTTCAATGCTAAGGCTATGAATGCTATCCTGATCAGTCTTGTAGAAGCAGTATTTGTAAAATTTATGCACTTAGAATCTGCCAAAACATTGTGGGACAAACTCATTAGCAGTTATGAAGGTAATGAGAAGGTAAAGGATGCCAAACTTCAAAACTACAGATTACAGTTTGAACAACTAAAGATGAATGAGGATGAGACAATTAATAAATTTTTCTTAAGAGTTGAGGAGCTTGTGAATGCAATGAAAGGTCTTGGTGAGAAGATTGAAGACATATTATTAGTTCAGAAGATCTTAAGATCTGTACCTGATAGATTCAATCCAAAAGTTTTTGCAATAGAAGATTTGAATGATCTTAAGACTATGCCTATTGATCAACTCCTAGGAACTCTAACTATTTATGAAATGAGGATTAGTAAAGATAAATCTACCACTAGAGAAGAATCATTTAAAGCAGACAAGAATGAAGATTCCGAGCCTGATGAATTTGAAGCAAAATTTGTGAGAAGACTAAAGAAAGGATCAAGAAAGTACCAAGGCAAGTTGCCCTTCAAATTTTTTAACTGTGTAAATATAGGTCACTTTGCATCTAAGTGTCCACAAAAGCAGAAGGACCAAAACTCTGAAGGAGAAGAGAAGTACGAATCCAAGAGATTTTGCAAAAAGAAAAGTTTATGTGGAAACAATGATGACTCTTCAGAAGACACAGATAATGACCCTTCCTGTGAAAATAAGGTTAATGACTTTGTGTTTATGGCCAAAGAGGATTATGATAATGAAATCACATGAAGTGATGTCAATATTGAAGAAGCTTTGACTTGGAAGGAGAGCTGATCTGTGCTTTAGAAGAGATTGACAGACTCATACTTAAGAAGAGAAAACAAAAACAATTGCTGATACAGTTGAAGAAAGGCAGTAAAAAACTTGATGAAGACTTTTCCCTGCTAAAAGTGGAATTATAAGAGGCAAAGAAAATCAAAGACATTCTGAAACAACAGTTATCAGAAAAGAAGGCAAGATGTGAAGCTTTGGAAGAAGAAGTAGTGAAAACTAGGAAAGAGTTGGAGAAGTTTCAAGCCTTGTATCATAAAAATATGTCAAGTATCAAAGCCTTAGAAGGATTAGCCACCATTCTAAATCAACAAAGGAATCCAAAGTTGAAAACTGGTTTGGTTTATGAAGAGGGATCAAGTAGTGGTCAACCAAGCAACAAAGAACCCATCAATTTTGTCAAATCTACAACCAATGACAACATCAAACCTGCAGAAACAAAGGAAGATAATCAACCACCAAGGACGAGTAAAGAAAAAGGTGCCAAAACTGAATCTATAGAACAAACAAATGATACATCCTCTACTCAAGGAAATCATCAGCATGGAAGAAATCATCTTGCTCAAAGAAGACATCCATTTTCCAGGAACACATATTTTTTCTATGGATATTGTTTCTACTGTTCTAACTTTGGCCACAAAGATGTAAATTGTTCCTTAAGATTTAGACATGAGCAATCAAGATTCCCAAGGAATACATATCTTCCACAATAGAGAATGAGACAACCAAGTAACAAACAACCACATATTGCAAATTGTCAAATTAAGTTTAGAGACATGCAACTGAGGAGGTCAAGAAATAATAAACAATCAATGAGTAGAAAACGTTGCAACGATCACTTTGACCTATTGAACAATGAGATTGGATGCTATAACTATTATAACTTCAGCCACAAATATGCAAACTGCCATTTAAAGAATTACAAAGCAGATCCAAGGATAAATCTCTTAGCTAGAAAGGCCAACACATGGAAAAAGAAAGATAGTGGAAAATGTGGTCTAGTACTATCAACTCAAAAACAAAAGGACTCCTGGAATATAGACAATGGATGTTCCAAGAACATGACTGGAGAAAAGGATAAGGTTATACCTATAAGTAAAATCAAAATAGAAAATGTGATATTTGGAAATGATGAACCAGGTAAAATCAAGGATAAAGGGATGGTGAGTTTGAGTAACAGTAAAGGAGATTCTTAGGATGATCTGCTTGTAGATGATCTAAAACATAATTTGCTCAGTATAAGTCAAATGTGTGACAGAGGCTGTGAATATGTGTTCATGTCCAAATATTGTAAGGTAAAAAATGTAAACTCAGGACAAGTGGTGGCTATAGGCACAAGGAAAAATAATGATGTTGATATTGAATCCTCCCATGCAAGAAAATAAGAAGTAGAAGAAGAATCATGTCATAAGATGGAAGAAGAAGTTGTGAAGGTTTAGAAGTCAAACACCCAAATCAAGTTCTTGAACATATCCATGACCCTGAATGAGATCTTGGATAGCCAGAGATCACCAAATGACAAATCCAGTCTTAGATACAACAAGGAAGAAATCAGTACTCCTAAGAAGTCTAACACAGGTCCTTCATTTGTAAAAAGGGAAAGTAGGTATGAGAGTGTTTGTAATGGTTTTTTCTTATGATGAATATAATCAGAAAAGTTTTGGATTGTAGGCATCATGAAAAAAAATGAAGTTATTATAATAGAAGATCAAAGAAGCGTGGCAGGGGGAGTCATTCAATTATGAAAAGAAAAGGTTGATGAAGGAGTTCCAGTGAGAGGTGAGAAATATTGAGTCTACTACAGAGGACACAACTGAAGCTGAAGATGAACAAGTCCAAGAATCAGAAGGATAATACTCTTAGTTAGATACAAATACTCTGCAAGACTCAAATAAGAGAATCCATCCTATCAAGGGGAGTATGTATTGGTTGAATATCTTATACCTTTGACAAGTACTGCAACAACTCAGGGGGAGCATGTTTTCTTTGACATTGATGTCAAAGGGGGAGAAAAGGTGTGTTCTGGATGCTACAATTGGAGATCTAAGTAGAATAGTGCAGTCCTTCAGGGTTTCCATCAATGCCAAAGGGGGAGATAGTTGGCATGTTTACATGCAGAGTGTGCTTTTCATTGATGGAAAGAACAACAATGATGATGGCATGTTTACAGGCAAGAACAAAAATGAACCAAATCTTGAGAGACCAGAAGATGAGAAAGGTAGAATGTGCTAGGTTGGCACTAGAAGTCTTTTGGGAAGACGCAGATGAGCAAGCTTGAGAAGCTCAGAAGAGATTGATAAGAGTTGCACGCAGATAGTGCAGAGTTTCACACAGAGAACAAGTGTGCGCCAGGGCCGAGGGAAAATTTCGCCAAAGCTCAGGAGATATAGCATTCTGAGACGTGCACACGAGATCCCATACATCAAGGCTCCTTGAAGGATCAAAATTCATAGAACCTTTGACACTTAGAAATTCTTCCAAGTCGAGAGGATGCGTAAGCTCAGGAGGAGGAGCGACAGTGGCCATTGGATCACCAATGTTGAATACCCGATGGCCGTCAGATCAGAGTCCAAAAAGGAGGAGTGCATAGAGGAGGATATTAGACCTCAGTCGTCGGATCGAAGTGGGGAGGACTAACAACCGTTGGATCCAGTATAACTGGGAAGAGGATAATGGCCAAGAGACATCCTCCAACTCCACGATATGTGAAGTCACAAAATGATCTGGGTTGTTGGATCCAGAGGAAACGTGGTGAGAGATCAACATTTCCCTGACTTGCGGGCTGGAGAAGTCAAAGGAGAGAGTTGTAGGAACTCACAATATGTGAAGTCGTGAAATGATCTGGGCCATCGGATCACCGAAATATCTCGACCATTGATTTGATATGAAGCATTTCAGAGTTTTGTGAGTTGGGAGTTTTGAGGCAACTCATAGCAGGAGTTCGCGATATGCGAAATCGTGACGCGCCCCTCTTTCTTGGCCCTTGGTCATAACTGGTGGTCACATTGATGAAGGTTAAGGGAGGAGCTAGCATGTCGCTAGGCTCTAGAATGGAGTTCATCGAAATCGCGAAATGCCTTATCAAATAGGGATGTGGTCACAACCAGTGGTCACATCAGCAAAAGAGAAGGGAAGGAGCTAGCACTGGTAGGCTCCACCTCAGAGTTTTGCGAGTTGGGAGAATCAAGGAAACTCACAACACAACTTCATGAAACACGATGTCTCGATGATATTTAGGTTGTTGGATCACAGAGGGCTATGGGTTGTTGATTTGGAGCGGGTTTCGAAAAATTGGAAGTCAAGAGAAGGGAGGTGAGTAGTCCTCCAACTTTGCGAAATGCGATGTCCCGATGAGATCTGGGCCATTCGATCATAGAGGATCACAGACTGTTGATCTAACACAGAGTATTTCAAATATTGGGAGTTGGAAAAGTCAAGGTTGGCTCACGTTCAAAGACCTGACATGCGAGGTCACGATTTGAACTCAGCCGTTGATGGAGGAAGGAGAGATCTGGTCTGTAGACTTGAGAGGATAGATCAAAAACCGTCCATTCAGGAGCACCACCAAGATTGTGAGATCGATGGTCATGCTCTGTTGCGGGGATAGAACATGCTCGAGCCTTAATTTTTCATAAGCGGGTCGCAATCGAGACCACAATTTTGGAGAAAGGACGCATGGAGGCTCGTAGTGAATTGCGGGGCAAAAAGCGAGTTTCCCTCAAACCGCCTATGGATGTGCCCACAATTGTGTGTTCACATGAAGCTCATAGCACAAGGTCATACCGTGAAACTGAGCCAATGCTCACTAGAGAGAAATTGGGAAGCGCCTTTTGAATAAGCAGTTGGTCACTGCGAGTGGTCACGCGAAGGAAGGGGATTAGAAGCCAAAGAAGCCATAATTGTCTGGCTATAACTGATAGAGAAGATGAAGAGTTTTGAAAGCTAGAGAAGATAAGGAATCTGAGCATAACGCCTACAGATGATGAACACACTGACTGTAACTGCTAGAGAGAACGAAGAATTGCGACTGACAGAGAAACAAAGGATTCTCAGGATAATAGGAAGAGAAGCCAAAGAACCAAGAATAATGACCAGATAAGATGAAGAGTTCATATGATGATCAAGTAGATGACTCGACGTGAGAAATAGACGCATAACAAAGAAGTGATGGCATTTGACTAGTTATCCATACAGTCGTGAGGAAGAGACAAAGTGAACAACCTGTAGGGAAGAATAGTGATGTAGTGAAGAGAATGCAGAGGCATAGCGCATAGGATGGAGTTGGTGCACAGAGAATATAAAAATGCAGAAAAAAGAAGAGATGGTGCGGTTGTTGAGTGTGTTTCATGCGGGTAGAAGCATGCTGTGTGTAGGAGTTGAAGCACACAAAAGAGGCATGGTGCATAGAATGGAAAGAAGACATAGAGCATAAAGCGCAGAAGAAGAAAGGAACAAAAATGCATATCTGAGAGAAGAGAAAAAATCATAGCAGACGCGAGGAGAGAGACACTGATGCATGAAGAGCAGAGCAGTGTAGCAGAACAATGATGAGATTGGCAAGCCATAGATAAATGATGTATCACTGTGATAAATTCAAGAAAGAAAAGATTTGTATTTCAAGGTGGTAGGGAGGTGCTAGGGAGGACTGTTGTCCTTAGAGTTTCAAGTGGGTGCTTGAACATAGGGAGTTGTAGTTTCCATCTGGTTGTAGCTAGAAAAACCAGGGTGGTAGGGTGGTGCAAGGGAGAAATATTGTTCTCTGTTATACATGTCGGTGCTTGTGTGACTGGAAGTTGGTTCTTCCATCCAGTTGGTTATGGAACACTTAGGGAGTTTGTGCTTCCTTATAGTGGGTGCTAGAGAAATCAGGGAGTTGGTGCTTCCTTTCAGTGGGTGCTAGAGAAACTAGAGAGTTGGTGCTCTTAGCAAGTTGCAGCTTGCAAAACAGAGGTGGTAGCCTCACAATGAGTTGGTGCTCATAAGAATGATAATGTACAAAAAATAAAGATTATTTATCATATCAAGAAGAAGAGTTTTTTCCCTTTATGGGTTTCCTCAGGAAATATCTGTCTCTGTATATTTCATGTGTGTTATTGATGTTGAATATTCTATTGCTTACCTCCTTGCATTATTGTGATTGCAATTGAGTGCTTTGTAAAGAGTTCAAAATAAGCATAATTGTTTAAGAAAGGTAACACTTGATTCACCCCCCCCTCACAGTTGTCCAACATAGACAACATTGAGGTGCACTTGAGGTACAAAAATATAGTGAAACAATGGGTAACCAAGGTGTAGAAATTTTTAATACAATTAATGTATCTCCTATGAGTCTCTTAATTTAACAATTATGTGCCACTGTTAAATACAAAATCGCTTCTACTAATATTCTTGCATAAATTTAAACCACGATCACAAAGTGAAATATCAAGAACACATAACACATAAGTTTTTTCGGGAAAGCATAAAGCTAAAAACCCCACTATCATATATTATGTATATCATGGATCATGAAACAATCTCATACAAAACTCTAATCCAAGAGATCTTAGTACAATACAATCGTCTCACACTGTCATACAAAAATTGACAAATTCAGGTGCCAATATTCTATCTCTAGACAACCTGCCTCCTCTACACAATCCCTACAATTAGAATTCTCACAATGAATTAAAATTTCCTAGTCTACACATGCTCATGAGCATATCCACTGCATGTGTGATTGCATGAGTGCACTTCACTCAAATCACAACTGATAGCGAAACTGTCCCTTTCACCTATTATCTCAACTAGGTCTCCACTGGATCTGACATGCATGTAGTTAACCATGGCGAATCTTTAGTTGAATGTGAGTTCACTGATTTGAATTAATTAATAATTAATTCACTGAACTCTCACTAGTGTAAGTTCATTTACAACTAGTACAACTGGGCTTAACTCACTTAACTGAGTTAAACTACTTCACAACTCTCATAACTACACTTATAACTCTGTTACAACTTCAAGTCACCTCCATGTATTACCAGTCAACCTTTGAACTCGAATTTCCTATAGTTAACTGATTTGCCATTTCAGTTAATTATTTCAAGTAATTATGAGATAATAGATTAATATTTATTGTCCAATTTATTTAAGGGAAAAGTAAATTAGACACATGTTTCTTGTTGACTTTTCAACACTCCCTCTCAACAAGAAAGGGATTATCCTTCACCCCAATCCTATCTCTCTGATATTCAATTTTTTTCTTGGTGAGAACCTTCGTCAAAATGTCTGCATCCCGATCTTCCGTAGGAATGTATTTAAGAAACATGATCTTCCGCTGCACACAATCTCTGAGATGATGATACTGGATATCTATATGCTTAGATCTGTCATGAAACACAAGATTAATAGAGAGTTTAATGCAACTCTGATTATCACAATGAATCACCGTCGGATCTAAATGAGAACCAAACAAACCAACCATAATCTTTCTCATCCAGATAGCCTCACATGTAGCTTGAATCGCTGCCATGTATTCCGCTCCCGCTAAACTAAGTGCCATGGATCTTTGTTTCCTGCTGTACCAAGAAACAACTGTAGATCTGATACTAAAGATCTCCCCTGATGTGCTCTTTCTATCCATTGGGCTGCCCACCCAATCTGCATTCGTGAAGCCATGCAACTTCACCTCATCTGTCTGTCTGTACCATTATCCATACTCAAATGTGCCCATCATATATCTAAGGACATGCTTACCCGCCTTCCAAAAGAGTTTGGTAGGATTAACCATCACTTGACTTAACTGGTTGACTGCATAGCAAATGTCCGGTCTTGTGTTCACTAAATACATTAGTGAAGCTACTAATTGTTGATAGACAGTAGAATCCACTACCTCTCCAAAAGTAGCATTCTCTTTCCTCCAGTTTCTTGGAAGAGGAGTATCCATGGGTTTCCTGCCTTCCATGTGAAACTTACCCAATATCTCCCTTGCATACTTGCCTTGAGACACAAAAAGTTTGCCATCTCGCTGCCATATTTCCAATCCAAGGAAATAATGAAGAAGGGACAAATCCTTCATCTCAAACTCCTTTGCAAGGTCATCATTGCATGAGTGTATCAGCTGCTCATCACCAGTCAATATGAAATCATCAACATAAAGAAAAATGATTAAAATCTTACCCTCCACCACTGATTTGTCGACTGGTCTTAGGAAAATTTCCCATGCACTATTTTTGACAATGGAGTCATACTCCTCTACCATAGAAAATACCCATGTGGGATCCTACACTACTTCTTGAAAGGAAGATGGTTTAGTCACAATACATTTTCTCACGAGAGCCATGTATCCAATAAATCGATTAGGAGACTGTCTCTGTCTGCGTTGTGAAGTAGGTGCTCCTACATTCTGCGTTGCATCTATTCTCAATCTATCGGCTTCTGTGGTGCGTTTTTTGCCATTTCTGATGGATGGATCTGCATGAGTGGCTTCCTCCACTCCATGAATCTCCTCATGTGGCTGATCCACATCTTGAGACTCATCTTTGGGAACCAACAGTTCCTCCTCTGCATGCAAGTCTAGCTCCCTCTCAAGCGACAACCGCATGGATTTCCCCTCATCGAATTTTATATCCCATCGCATAACAATCATCTTACTATTCAAAAAATACACATGATAATTATGGGGTGTTTCTGTGTACCCCAAAAATATCCCAACTTCAGCAGTCGGATCCAGCTTCTTCCTGGCATCCTTGTTCACATGCACATAAATAGATGAGCCACAAATTTTAAAATGAGAAACATTAGGTTTCTTACCAGTGAAATCTTCTTTAGGTGTACTCATGCCAAGTATTCTATGAGGACAACGGTTTTTCACATAAACCGTAGTATTGCATGCTTCTTCCCACAAATGCATTGGTAGGCCCTGATCATGCAACATCGCTCATGCTTCACCCACGATCATTTTGTTCTTCCCCTTTGCAACCCCATTTTGCTGTGGGTTATGAGGCACTATGAGTTCTCTTCGAATTCCTTCTTTGTTGCAAAAGTATTTGAATTCGTTAGATATGTATTCTCCACCATTATCACTCCTTATATCTTTCACTTGCTTCCTCGACTCTTTCTCCACCAATGCTTTAAAGTCACAAAACTTTGAGAATGTTTGATCCTTCTTCTGCATGAAGAATATCCAACATTTATGAGAAAAGTCATCAACAAAAATAACATAATACCTATGTTTTGTTGTTGAAGCAACTGAGAATGGTTCACACACGTCTATGTGAATTCTCTCCAGGATCACCGAAGCATGGTTCTCCTTTTCATGAAAGGTGGACTTTACATACTTCCCCATGGTGCACCCCTTGCACTGATCTAACTGAGAAAATATTCCCCTTGGAAGTCCAGTAGATATTTGTTGCATGATCTTGAAGGATCCATGATGAATATGGACCAATCGCCTGTGCCATAATTCACCCTCATCCCGACTCACCACTTGTTTTGCCTTGCCCACCATGGCACCACAACCATATATCTCCAGCATGTAGAGATTCTTAACTCGAATCCCTATCTTCTTGACTTGATGCATTTCTTTATGTCGCAGGAAATCTTTTCCACCGCTAAAAACAACATCATAGCCTTTGTCCTCCAACATTGCGACTGAGACTAGGTTTTTCTTCAGACTTGGAACATGCATAACATTTTTCAATTGAAATGGTTTACTTGACTCCCTCCAAAAGGTAATGGTACCAATACCAGTCACACTATATCATCCATCGTCACCCATCTCTATATGCATTCTGAGATCTTTCTCCTCCAAGTCACTGAAAGACTCTCTATCTCCCGTTATGTGGAAGGAAGCGCCACTATCCAAATACCACACTGATCCTGATGCACTTGAAGCCATGCATGAGATCAAAGATAAGTCAAGTTCAAATTGTGAGACAAGAGACTCACCAGTTGCATCTCCAACAATCGTCTTTTTCTTCTTCTTCTGCAGACAATTAGTAGCAAGATGCCCATGTTAGTGACAATGAAAACACTTCACTTTGGGAAAATCCAGCTTCTTGACTTTAGACTCAGATTTTGAATGGAATTTATTCCCTTTCCCTTTCCTTGCCTTGGTAGTCAAAGCGCAATCCTCTTCATCATCACGCTTTGATGAAGATCCATCTCTGGTGTTCCGCCTGAACTCCTCCTGCACTAGATCTGACCATAGTCGTTCCCAATCTGGCAATTTTTCCCTTCCATTGATAGAGTCTTGATAACTGTGCCAACTCTTGGGAAGTCCTAGGAGAGCCAAGCTCACCAAATCATCAACAACAACTGTTATTCACACACTTCCAAGCTCATCCTAACATTGGACAAACTTCGTGAGATATTTTGGAATGGAGTCGCCCTTATCCATCTTGATCTTCCTGAGTTTATCTTTGAGCACCAATTTCCTATGGTCGTTGCTGTTTTGGAACAGATCCATCAAAACCTTCCACATTGCATGTGGTGTGGCTTTCCCATGGAGACTTGAGACAATGTGGTCTCATACTCCCTCCAATAGAATCCTCCTCGCCTTTGCCACTTTCTTTTGCCATGCATCAAGATTTGCAGTGTATGTAGCAACTGGCTTAGGAACATCTCTGTCAATGTATTCCTTCAAGCCATTGTCTTCGAGTATTGCTTCCATATTGTCCTTCCAAACAATGTAGTTTGATCTGCCCTCGAGTGCATACTCCAACCTCAAGCCATTTCGATCTTGAATCAACTGTAGCACCAAGAAAGTCCTTCTGCAAATTCGAATTTTATCCAACCACAAACTCAACTGCTGCAATCCTTCTTTCCCTGGGAGGTTCACACCTGACCAGTTACTAGCCTGAGGGAAGTTCACATCTTACCTGTGTATAGCTTGTGAACCTTATGAGAGAGTTCACACTGTAATGCACTGTGGGGTGAGGGAGGTTCGCACCTCTCCTTTAAGAACCCTACGATAATCCTAAGGAAGTTCGCACCTCTCCTTTGAGTAGGGTGCGAGAATTTATTCTCTTAGAAATGTGCGAAGTTTTCAGTACTATGCCGTCACACCCTGCTAGAGACGGGACCTGCAAAAATACTATTATTTTCGCACCTCACTTCCGTAGCTCCGTGGATCTGATACCATGTAGAAATTTTCAATACGATTAATGTATTTCCTGTGATTCTCATGATCTAACAATTATATGCCGCTATTAAATACATAATCGCTTCTACTAATATTCTTGCGGAAATTTAAACCATGATCACAAAGTGAAATATCAAGAACACATAACACAACAATTTTTTCGGGAAAGCATAAAGCTAAAAACCCCACTATCATATATTATGTATATCATGGATCATGAAACAATCTCATACAAAACTATAATCCAAGAGATCTCAGTACAATACAATCGTCTCACACTATCATACAAAAATTGACAAATTCATGTGCCAATATTCTGTCTCCAGACAACCTGCCTCCTCTGCACAATCCCAACAATTAGAATTCTCACAATGATATCAAATTTTCTAGTCTGCACATGCTCATGAGCATATCCAATGCATGTGTGATTGCATGAGTGGACTTCACTCAAATCACAACTGATAGCCAAACTGTCCATTTCACCTATTATCTCAACTGGGTCTCCACTGGATCTGACATGCATGTAGTTAACCATGGGGAATCTTTAGTTGCATGTGAGTTCACTGATTTGAATTAATTAATAATTTATTCACTGAACTCTCACTAGTGTAAGTTCAGTTACAACTAGTACAACTGGGCTTAACTCACTTAACTGAGTTAAACTACTTGACAACTCTCATAACTACACTTATAACTCCGTTACAACTTCAAGTCACCTCCATGTTTTACCAGTCAACCTTTGAACTCGAATTTCCTATAGCTAACTGATTTTCCATTTCAGTTAATTATTTCAAGTAATTATGAGATAATAGATTAATATTTATTGTCCAAT
>JZKD02S0935561.1:133704-147985 GCA_000966675.3 Picea glauca | reverse complement strand
TGGTTCTCACCCACTCACACTTCTTAAATCCCTCACATTTTGTTGTAGTTTCACTTTCAAAATAAAGTTTGTTTCTTCACCTTCGTTATGCAGGAACATTTTCTAGAAATGCATGGTAAGAAAAATGGATTGACATCGTATCTAACATTTATGGTTTGAATGAATTAAAGAGACATGGAGACCTTTTATTCCTGGGAAAAGTCAAAGAGACATGGAGAACCTTTGAAAACTAATATCTAGAATTTGTCCCCATTCAGTTTCATCAAAATTAAAAAAAACAAACACAAATTTCCATTAATTGGTCTAGAGATATGAGGAAGAATGATGAGAATATACTTGTGGATATTTAAGCTCAACTAGAAATTTGTTAGCTAAGAGAGGTTCATGGTTTTCTCACTAAAGACAAATGTATGGAAAGTTACTTGGTTGTTTTATTGTAGATAGATGACATCAATAGATTTAGTGGCTACACCTTGATTAATGGTTGGTGCAATACAACTTATGAGTGTGCTACCAAAATGAGATCATATAAATTTATTTATGGAAAACAAATTCCTTCCATAGACTCATATTTGTCAGGAACATCCAAAGTTCAAAAAGTGGATTGCACACTTGAACAAGAGAAACCATTCTTCACACATTTAAAGACAATCTAATTTGGATTTAAAATTGAATGAAGCAACAAGTCGATCAACATTTCTCTAGGCATTATTTTGAAGGCACAAATTAGGTGTTTTCTTATCTCCAATCATATAAGAAGACCTCTATCAAATATAAGGGCCCCCAAAAACTAGTGCCAAAGTTTTGTCAACCTTATTTAATACTATATCACTTGGGATAAGTTTCTTATAGATGAGATTTTCTATCTCACTCCAAGATTAAACTGGTCTTTCATGTGTCCTGGTCACTCAAAGATGACCTTTTTTATCTCACTATCCATTTGCTTGGTCATAGTAGTGGTGTTGCAGAATGGAGGATCATCAATTTTGCGAATTTTATTTTATTTTTAAAACACCTATAGGTCATTGGTATTCCAATGTCCCTAACATCACCGATATAGCATTCATGTCGAAAGACCGACGTTACCTTTTGTCGGTATCTGATGTTCCTAGCATCACTGTCATGGCATCAACGTCGCAGGTGAGACACAACTGATGTAGCATCCATGTTGGAATACCGACGGTGTATTCTGTCGGTTGTCTGACATTCACATCATTGTCATGGCATTAACATTGTAGGTGAAACATCCCTGATATAGCATAGACGTTGGAATATTGATGTAACTTTCATCGGGTGTCCGACATGTCTAGCATTGTTTTCATGGCGTCAACATCATAGGTGAAATGGTGCTGATATGACGTAGACGTCAGAATACCAACGTTACCTTCTCTCAGCCGTCCGACGTGCCTAGCGTCGTTGTCATGGCGTCAACGTCACAGGTGAGATGTTGTTGATATAGCATATGCATCGGATGACCAATGATATGTGGCATCGTGAGTGTGATGTCTCGGTGTTGCTGTAGCAACGTCCATAGTGGGCTTGGATAGTGAATCCGAGACGACACGTGTCCGCATGAAATGTTGCACCAGAGATGATATTGGTGTCGTCGGAATACTAACATCATGTGAAATGAAATTTGAAGGGGTTCGATGTTTGTTAATCTTCCGAAAATATAAAGTGGAAATTGCTACGAAAACACCGTCATAATTTGACCCAAATGTACTAGTGGTTTAAATCTTCAAAATATGCAAAATATCTCAACGTACATATCCATATAATATATTATTTAAGGAAAACAAGATTTACCAATAAATCTACCATCTTGAGTGATACAACAACTCGATCAACATATGATTCCTTCATCCTGAAACCAATGAAATCGACAGTGGAGCTGCTAGGAGATTTTTCAATAATGGATCCGCCAAGTGAATGATACAGTCAACTTATCACCATCAAGAACTAGTCTTAATATTTGTCGTATATCCCACGAAATATAATCTTCATTAATTCATTTCTTGACAACAATGCCAAAATATGTTAGTGTTATAAGTTGTCCCAAGACTGCTATAGATCGCCTAGCACATCTTAGTTATTGCAACAATTTGTTTGGTTTTTGTTGGTGGATCACATAGATTGAGAGAGAAGAAGTGAGATATAAAATGGATTAACAGATGTAAAGATCAGTGATCAAGACCATTGGGCAATGGAGTCTCTGACATATTTCAATGATCAAAGGTAATCAAACCAACTATCATACAAGAGGAAGATAATAGCATGGATAGGTAGAGGAAAGAGGAAAATATAATACGAAAAATACAAGCATCACTTTCAGATCAAACTTGCATGATCCATAAGATTGAATATTCAATAAATAAAAAATATTTCTGAGAATGAAAACTTGATATCTTAATGGACTTTACTAAAACATAGTAAGTACACTAAATAATTAATGTACATGAAATCTGTAATGCATCGGTTCTATTCAAATAAGAGGAAAAAATAATATGGAAACATGATAGAAAACACAGACTGATAAACATGGTCTTCATATAGCTCTGATGTTGGAAAATATAAAAGTAAAATACCCATAGGCTTACAATGGAAAACAACAGACCTCTCCAAGCCTCTCTCGGTCCTCCTCTCTTGTCACTCCCCCTCCCCCTTTTTCTAAATAATAAATGCTAGTATTTATATCACAGTTACAGAGTTTTATCTATTTTACAACCTTTTTTGCAACTAAAAATCTCCCAAAAATAAAAGAGATATGTCAAACTTATGGCGAAAAATATGGAAGATGATGAGCTCCAATTCAGACTACTGATTGTGTTTTTGGAGATCTGGGATATATATTTGACCGCTCCTCGTCATTTATCTCCAAAATCCCGTAGCTTCCTTTATGCCTTGAAACCTAAAGTTAACTATTAGATTCCCTGCCACTTGTACATTTGTGGTTCTTATACTTTTATTCCTTTGAATTATGATTTGATACCTAGAAATTGGGAATTGATAATCATGTTAACAATTTGTTCTGTCATCTGGAAGTGATGATTGATATAAAAAAGTGGAACAATTACCCAATTTTTCCACCCTCAGGGAACACATAAAGGTCGAGTATATCGAGAGACCCATGGTCATATTCCAAAATTACATATGCATTGTCAAGGATATCGAGTTGGTATGCCAAATTATCAGGGTTATTAACATGAATACCATCTTCTTCCAATATAATATCTCACGGAGAAAAATACCAGCCAAACATTACATGGAGGAACATTCAACACCACTGGATTTTTACTATGTTTTTTGTGCAGTTTGTTGGTAAATACTGGCATTACTTCACTAATTTCTTTTAAATAAATCACCTTGCATCCACAAGTGCATGAAAAAACTCATGATCTCCTACAGAGAGTAGCGTTCCAATGGATATATACCCAATTCCTCATAAGGGAACACTTATACCGGGAATCATGGGAGTAGCTACTTATAATGACTCCTTTTATTTTCCCTTAAGAAATTTATTTCTTTATTTAAAGATATAAGCCAACTCGAATCCAATATAATAATAATGATAGTTCCAACCATTGCACAAATTCCGAATCCAATGCCAATTTCATACCAAAATTGTAGAAGCTTTAAGTGCCTTCTTCCTAGGGAGTGCAATCTTTCGTTAAAAATGTTTGACTTGAAATCACAATACCTCTCTAGAAACTCCGTCTTGATATACCTTTGAATATTATTGTGAATACTGAGTGTTGATATGAATGAAATAGGTAAGATTATCTCGACATGATACTTGGCCTTCAATACTACTGTAAATTAATGGCACTTGTGCACTGTCTTTTTTGTTTTAAGTTTGTGAAATATATCCCACATTGCCAAACAAAAGATTTTTACAATTGTTTATATGTGTTGTAGATTTGATACCGCATTGACACGTAGAGCACATTTTGCTATGTCATGGGGTCTCTTGTTGGCACCTTGTGTATGTGCTGCCTTTGTGAATCGAGCTCAAAATTTTGATGTTGGATTTGAATATAACCTGAAATGTGGCTTTGGAGCTGAATTGGATATTGGGTTATAAAAACCCAATAATTTTTGTTTGACAATATACATTTAAACCAAAAAATATTATAAAACCAAAATATATTTAGAAATAATAATTTTTTACATATGCTTGATTTTGATGATGATCAAAGCGAAGGAAGCAGATAGGGGTTTGAAATATGAATATCTTAGTAAATAATGATACAAAGGATAAGTATCTAGCAAAATAACACTTGTAGGAATGAGGACTTTAATGTGCTACAAGAAAGGAAACAAGCTTACAATCATGTAGGTTTAGTCACTAACATTGGATCCATTTGGGGATAACTCCCTCCCTGCGAGGCATTAAGAACATGTAGACCACCGTGCCTTTGTTCACCATTGTAACCCTGCAAATCTGTAACTTTGCTCTGCAAACCAACCGATCCTTGCAAACTATGACCATATTGAGAGAATTTGCTCCTTGTTGAAAACTAAAAACATTGACACACTGAAAATCACACTACAAACAAACTCAAACTGAAATCAAATGCTTGCATGGAAAGCTTATTTATATACAACTCCTAATCTACCCGGCAGAATCAATCTGTTCAAGAATAAACAAACTTCCAGTTCAGCCATTCAAGCAGTTGACTGTTCAATACAAATCTTTGCATGTAGTCTTTTGAAAAAATATAAGAAGATCTCGATGCATGCAACGAATTTTCCATGGGAAGATGATACTTACTGTTGTAGATAAGTAGAATGCCAAAACTTGTATCACTTGAGGTCATTGAAACAAAATACTCCATCAAAATTGCAATGGGACCATGAAATTCATGTGACAAAATTCCTTGATCAACTGTGAATTTTCTGTCAATATCCACTAATATATGTTCTTTAGATTCCATTTCACCACCATTTCTTATGAGTTCACTGTTTGAAATTTATACTAATGATAATAAAGGAAACTGTTTATCTTGATCACATAAATGATCGTAATAGTATTCATTATCATACCTCAGTGCCTGCTGATCAGGATATGTGTGTTGTTGTTGTACATCCTCTGATTTGATAAAAAACTGAAGGCACTTGAGCTGTAACTCTAAACAAAAAAGTCGATTCTTTTTGCAAAAGTATGATTCAAAATATGAGGCTGAAGAAGCCATATCATCATATTCATCTTCATATAATGTACCAATGCATTCTTTTAAATCTTCAAAATATGCAAAATATCTCAACGTACCTATCCATTTAATATTTTCTTCAAGGAAAACAAGATTTACCAATAACTCTGCCATCTTGAGTGATACAACAACTAGATCAATAGCTGAGTCCTTCATCTTGAAACCAGTGGAATCGACAGTGGAGATGCTAAGATATTTTTCAACAATTGAGTCGCCAAGTGAATGATGCCGTCAACTTGTCACCAACTCTTGTTCACCATCAAGAACTAGTCTTAGTCTTTGTCGTATATCCCAGGGAAGATAATATTCATTACTCTGTTCCTTGGTAACGACGCCAAAGCATGTTAGTACTAGAAATTGTCCCTAGACTAATATAGAGCCAAGCCTAGCACATCTTAGTTATTTCAATAGTTTGTTTGGTTTGAGTTGGTGATCAGGTATATTGAGAGAGAAGAAGTGAGACAAAAAATGGATTAACACATGTAAAGATCAGTGATCAAGACCAATGGGCAATGGAGTCTTTGACATATTTCATTGATCAAAGGTAGTCAAACCAACTATCATAGAAGATGTTGATAATATCATGGATAGGTAGAGGAAAGAGGAAAACATACTACAGAAAATAAAAACATCACTTTCAGATCATACTTGCATGATCCATAAGACTGAATATTCAATAAACATAAAATCTTTCCAAGAATGAAAACTTGATATATGAACATGCATTACTAAAACAGAGTAAGTACACTAAATATTTAATGTACATGAAATATGTAATGCAACTGTTCTATTCAAATAAGAGGAAGAAATAATATGGAAACATGATAGAAAACACAGACTCATAAACATGGTCTTCATATAACTCTGATGTTGAAAAATATAAAAGAGAACTACCCACAGGATTACAATGGAAAACAACAGACCTCTCCAAGCCTCTTTTGGGCCTCCTCTCTTGTCACTCCCATCCCCCTTTTTCTACATTGCAAATGCTAGTATTTATATCACATTTACAGAGTTTAGCTTCTTTATAGCCTTTTTTGCATCTAAAAATCTTCCAAAAATAAAAGAGATATGTCGAACTTATGACGAAAAATATGGAAGATGATGAGCTCCAATTCGGACTGCTGATTGCATGCCTAGAAATCTGGGATATATATTTGACTAATCCTCATCACTTATGTCCAAAATCTTGTATCTTTCTTTATACCTTGAAACCTGAAGTTAACTATTAGATTCCTTGCCACTTGTACATTTGCGGTTCTTAAACTTTTATGCCTTTGAATTATGATTTGATACCTAGAAATTGGGAATTGATAATCATATTAACAATAGATTCTTCCATCTGGAAGTGAGGATCGATATTAATAAGTGGAACAAATGCCCAGTTTTACCACCCTCAGTGAACACACAAAGGTTGAGTATAGCGAGAGATCCATGGTCATATTCCACAATTATATATGCATTATTAAGAATATCGAGTTGGTGTGCCCAATTCTCAGGGTTATTAACACGAATACCATCTTCTTCCAATGTAATATCTCTTGGAGACAAATATCCAACCAAATATGACAGGGAGGAACATTCAACACCACTAGATTTTACTATGTTTGTTGTGCAATTTGTTGATAAATACTGGCATTACTTCACTGCTTACTTTTCAATAATGCACCTTGCAACTGAAAGTGCATGACCAAACTCATGAGATCCTATAGAGACTTGTGTTCCAATGGACATATACCCAATTCTCGTTAAGAAAACACTTATATCAGGAACCACACGAGAAGCTACTTATAATGACTCCTTTGATTTTCCCTTAAGGAATTTCTTTCTTTATTTAAAGCTATAAGCCAACTCGACTACCATATAGGAATCATGATAGTTCCAACCATTGCACAAATGTCGAATCCAATGCCAATTTTGAACCAAAATTGTAGAATCTTTGAGTGTCTTCTTCCCAGGGAGTGCAATCTTTCGTTAAAAATGTTTGTCTTGAAATCACTATAACTCTTTGGAAACTTCATCTTGATATAGCTTTGAAGATTATTGTGAATACTGAGTGTTGATATGAATGAAACATGGAATATTCTCTCAACATGATACTTGGCCTTCAATACTACTGTAAATTCATGGCACTTGCACATTGTATTTTTTGTTTTAAGTTTGTGGAATATATACCACATTGCCAAACAAAATATTTTTACAATTGTTTAGATGCGTCGAGGATTTGATACCTCATCGACGCGTTGTGCACATTTTTCTCTGTCACGGGGTCTCCTCTTGGCGCCTTGTTTATGTGCTGCCTTTGTGACTTGAGCACAAACTTTTGATGCTGACTTTGAATATAAACTGAAATGTGGCTTTGGAGCTGACTTGGAGATTGGGTTATTAAAACCCAATAATTTTTGTTTGACAATATACATTTAAATAAAAATTATTATAAAACCCAAAAAGATTTAGAAACAATAACTTTTTACATATGCTTATTTTTTATGATGATCAAAGAGAAGGAACTATATAGGGGTTTGAAATATCGATAGCTTAGTAAATAATGATGCAAAGGATAAGTAGCTAGCAAAATAACACTTGTAGGAATGATGAATTTCATGTGCTGCAAGAAAGGAAACATTCTTCCAATCATGCAGGTTTAGACACTAACATTGGCTCCATTTGGGGATGATTCCCTCCCTGAGAGGAATCAAGAACACGCATACCATCGTTCCTTTGTTCACCATTGAAACCCTATAAATATATAACTTTTCTCTGCAAACCAATTGATCCCTGCAAACTGTGACCTTATTGAGAGAAATTTATCCTTATTGAAAACTAAAAAGACTAACAGACTGAAAATTACACCACAAACAAACTTAAATTGAAATCAAATGCTTGCATGGAAAGATTATTTATATACAACTCCTAATCTACCCAACATAATCGATCTTTCAAGTATAAAAAAAATTCCAGTTCACCCATTCAAGTAGTTGACTGGTCAATATAACTCTTTGCATATAGTCTTTTGAAAAAATATAAGAAGAGACTGATGCATGCAACGAATTTTCCATGGAAAGTTGATACTTACTGCTGCGTATAAGTAGAATTACAAAACCTGTATCACTTGAGGTCATTGAAACAAAATACTCCATCCAAAGTGCAATGGGATCATGAAACTCATGCCACAAAATTCCTTGATCAACTGTGAAATTTCTTTCAATATCCACTAATATATGTTCTTTAGATTCCATTTGACCACCATTKCTTATGATTTCACTGTTTAAAATTCTACTAATGATAATAAAGGAAACTATTTATCTTGATCACATAAATGATCATAATAGTCTTCATTATCATACCTCAGTGCCTGCTRATCAAGATAGGTGAGTTGTTGTTGTACATCCTYTGATTTCATACARAAATGAAGGTATTTGAGTTGTAACTCTAAACAAAAAAATTGACATTTTTTTGCAGAAGTCTTAATCAAAAGATGAGGYTGAAGAAGCCATTTAATCATATTCATCTTCAGATAATGTACCGATCCATTCTTTTAAATCTTMAAAATATGCAAAATCTCTCAACATACCTAYCCATTTAATATATTCTTCAAGGAAAACATTATTTACCAATAACTCTACCATCTTGAGTGATACAACAATTGGATCGGAAAATKAKTCCTTCATCCTGAAACTAGTGGAATYGACARTGGAKACACAAGGATATTTTTAAACAATGGAGTCACCAAGTGAATGATGCAATCAACTTGTCACCAKCTCTTGTTCACCATCAAGAACTAGTCTTAGTCTTTTTCRTATAGCCCMGGGAAGATAATCTTCRTTAATWYGTTCCCTACCAACAACACCAAAATATGTTAGTGCTAKAATTTTCCCCTAGACTTCTATAGATCCATGTCTAGCACATCTTAAATATTGCAAYGGTTTGTTTGGTTTGAGTTGGYGGATCAAGTATATTGAGAGAGAAGAAGTGAGAYAGAAAATGGATTAACACRTGTAAAGATCARTGATCAAAACCATGGGGCAATGGAGTCTTTTACATATTTCATTGATAAAAGGTAATCAAACCAACTATCAAACAAGAGGTTGATAATAGCATGGATAGGTAGAGGAAAGAGGAAAACATAGTATGAAAAATACAAGCATCACTTTCAGATCATACTTGCATGATCCATAAGACTGAATATTCAATAAACAGTTTTTTTTTCTTAGAATGAAAAATTGATATCTGAATGGACGTTACTAAAACAAAGTACGTACACTAAATAATCAATATACATGAAGTCTGTAATGCATCAGTTCTATTCAAATAAGAGGAATAAATAATATGGAAACATGATAGAAAACACAGACTGATAAACATGGTCTTCATATAGCTCCGATGTTGAAAAATATAAAAGAAAACTACCCAGAGGATTACAATGGAAAACAATAGACCTCTCGAAGCTTCTCTTGGTCCTCCTCTTTTGTCACTCCCACCCCTCTTTTTATACATAGCAAATTCTAGTATTTATATAACATTTACAGAGTTTTAGCTTTTTTACATCCTTTTTGCAACTAAATATCTCCCCAAAATAAAAGAGATATGTCAAAGTTATGGCAAAAAATATGGAAGATAATGAGCTCCAATTTAGACTATTGATTGTGTTCCCAGAAATCTGGGATATATGTTTGACTGCTCCTCATCATTTATCTCCAAAATCTTGTAGCTTCCTTTATGCCTTGAAACCTGAAGTTAACTATTATATTCCCTGCCACTTGTACATTTGAGGTTCTTATATTTTTATGCCTTCTAATTATGATTTGATACCTGGAAATTGGGAATTGATAATAATCTTAATGATATGTTATTCCATCTGGAAGTGAGGATCAATATAAACAAGTGGAACAACTGCCCATTTTTACCACCTTTAGTGAACACACAAAGGTCGAGTATAGCGAGAGATCCATGGTCATATTCCACAATTACATATGCATTATCAAGGATATCGAGTTGTTGTGCCCAATTCTCAGGGTTATTAACATGAATACTATCTTCTTCCAGTATAATATCTCCCAGAGATAAATATCTTGCCAAAGATGACATGGAGGAACATTCAACACCACTAGATTTTTACTATGTTTGTTGTGTAGTTTGTTGGTAAATAATGGCATTACTTCACTGCTTTATTTCCAATAATGCACCTTTCAACCACAAGTGCATGACCAAACTCATGAGCTTCGACAAAGAGTAGAATTCCAATGGACATATACCCAATGCCTCTTAAGGGAACACTTATACCAGGAATTGCGGGAGTAGCTACTTATAATGACTCCTTTGATTTTCCCTTAAGGAATTTATTTCTTTATTTAAATATATAAGCCAAATATACTCCCATATAGGAATCATGATAGTTCCAACCATTGCAAAAATTCCGAATCCAATGCCAATTTTGAACCAAAATTTTAGAAGCTTTGAGCGCCTTCTTTCCAGGGAGTGCAATCTTTCGTTAAAAATGTTTGACTTGAAATCACAATACCTCTCTGGAAACTTCATCTTGATATACCTTTGAAGATTATTGTGAATACCGAGTGTTGATATGAATGAAACACAAAAAATTCTCTTGACATGATACTTGGCCTTTAGTACTACTATAAATTCATGGCACTTGCACACTGTCTTTTTTGTTTTAAGTTTGTGGAATAAATCCCACATTGCCAAACAATTTTTTTTTACATTTGTTTATATGTGTTGAGGATTTGATACCTAATCAACATGTTGTGCACATTTTTCTCCATCGTGGGGTCTCCTCTTGGTGCCTTGTGTATGTGATGGATTTGTGAATCGAGCTGAAAATTTTGATGTTGGCTTTGAATATAACCTAAAATGTTTCTTTGGAGCTGACTTGGAGATTGGGTTATAAACACCCAATAATTTTTTTTGACAATATACATTTAAATAAATAATATTGTAAAACCCAAAATGATTTAGAAATAATAATTTTTTACATATGCTTGATTTTGATGATGATCAAAGCGAAGGAACCAGATAGGGGTTTGAAATATGGATAGCTTAGTAAATAATGATTCAAAGCATAAGTAGCTAGCAAAATAACACTTGTAGGAATGATGAATTTCATGTGTTGCAAGAAAGGAAACATTCTTGTAATCATGCAAGTTTAGACACTAACATTGGCCATTTGGGGATGATGCCCTCCCCGCGAGGCATCAAGAACATGTAGACCATCATGCTTTTGTTCACCATTGCAACCCTATAAATATGTAACTCTTCTCTACAAACCAATCGATCCTTGCAAATGTGACCTTATTGAGACCATTTTCTCCTTGTTGAAAACTGAAAACTGAAAACACTGACACATTGAAAAGCACACTATAAACAAACTCAAACTGAAATAAAATGATTGCATGGAAAGATTGTTTATATACAAATCATAATATACCCAGTAGAATCGATCTATTCAAGTATAAACAAACTTCCAGTTCAACCATTCAAGTAGTTGACTGATCAATATAACTCTTTGCATGTAGTCTTTTGAAAAAATATAATAAGAGCCCGATACATGCAACATATTTTACATGGAAAGCTGATACTTAATTCCACGAATAAGTAGAATGCCAAAATATATATCACTTGAGGTCAATGAAACAAAAGATCCTATCCAAAGTGCAATGGGATCATGAAACTCATGCCACGAAATTCCTTGATGGCCTCTGAAATTTCTTTCAATATCCACTAATATATGTTCTTTAGATTCCATTTCACGAGCATTGCTTATGAATCCATTGTTTGAAATTTCTACTAATGATAATAAAGGAAATTGTTTATCTTGATCACATAAATTATCATAATAGTATTCATTATCATACCTCAGTTCCTACTGATGAGGATAGGTGAGTTGTCGTTGTACATCTTCCGATTTCATACAAAACTGAAGGTACTTGAGCTGTAAATCTAAACAAAAAAATTGACATTTTTTGCAAAATTCTGAATCAAAAGATAAGGCTGAAGAAGCCATTTCATCATATTCATCTTCAGATAATGTACCAATCCATTCTTTTAAATCTTCAAAATATGCAGAATCTCTCAACTTACATATCCATTTAATATATTCTTCAAGGAAAACAAAATTTACCAATAACTTTGCCATCTTGAATGATACAACAACTTGATCGGTAGCCGAGTCCTTCATCCTGAAACTAGCAGAATCGATGGTGGAGCTGCCAAGATATTTTTCAACAATGGAGTCTCCAAGTGAATGATGCAGTCAACTTGTCACCAGATTTTGTTCACCATTAAGAACTAGTCTTAGTCTTTGTTGTATAGCCTAGGGAAGATAATCTTCGTTACTCCATTCCCTGACAACGATGCCAAAAAACATTCGTGCTAGAATTTGTACCTAGACTTCTATAGATCCAATCCTAGCACATCTTAGTTATTGCAATGATTTGTTTGGTTTGAGTTGGTGGATCAGGTCGATTGAGAGAGGAGAAGTGAGACATAAAATGGATTAACACATGTGAAGATCAGTGATCAAGACCATTGGGCAATGGAGTCTCTGACATATTTCATTGATCAAAGGTAATAAAATTAGCTATCATACAAGAGGTATATAATAGAATGGAGAGGTAGAGGAAAGAGGAAAACATACTATGGGAAATACAAGCAACACTTTTAGATCAGACTTGCATGATCCATACGACTGAATATTCAATAAACAAAAAATATTTCGGAGAATGAAAACTTGATATCTGAATGGAAATTACTAAAACATAGTACACACAATGAATGATTAATGTACATGCAGTCTGTAATGCATCCATTCTATTCAAATAAGAGGAAGAAATAATATGGAAACATGATAGAAAACACAAATTGATAAACATGGTCTTCATAAAGCTCCAATGTTGAAAAATATAAAAGAAAACTACCCAGAGGATTACAATGGAAAACAACAGACCTCTCCAAGCCTCTCTTGTGACTCCTCTCTCCTCAGTCCCACCCCCTTTTTATACATAGCAAATTATAGTATTTATATCACATTTACATAGTTTTATCTTTTTTATAGCCTTTTTTGCAACTAAAAATCTCCCAAAAATAAAAGATATGTCGAATTTATGGAGAAAAATATGGAAGATGATGAGATCCAATTCAGACTGCTGATTGTGTGCCTGGAAATATGGGATATATATTTGAATACTCCCCATCATTTGTCTCCAAAATCCTGTAGCCTCTTTTATGCCTTGAAACCCGAAGTTAACTATTAGATTCCCTGCCACTTGTACATTTGCGGTTCTTATATTTTTATGCCTTTGAATTATGATTTGATATTTGGAAATCAGGAATTGATAATATCTTAACAATGAGTTATTTCATCTGTAAGTGAGGATCGATATAAACAAGTGGAACAACCGTCCATTTTTACCACCCTCAACAAACACACAAAGGTCGAATATAGTGCAAGATCCATGGTCATATTCCACAATGACATATGAATTATCAAGGATATTGAGTTGGTGTGCCCAATTCTTAGGTTTATTAACATGAATACCATATTCTTCCAATACAATATCTTCGATAGACAAATATCCAACCAAAGATGACATGTAGGAACATTCAACACCATTGGATTTTTTCTATGTTGGTAAATACTAGCATTTTTTCACTACTTGCTTTTCAATAATGCACCTTGTAGCTACAAGTGAATGAGAAAACTCATGAGATCCTACAGAGAGTAGCATTCGAATGGACATATATCCAATGCCTCTTAAGGGAACACTTATACCAAGAACCACAGGAGTAACTACTTATAATGACTCCTTTGATTTCCCCTTAAGGAATTTATTTCTTTATTTAAAGCTATAAACCAACTCAACTCCCATATATGAATCGTGATAGTTCCAACCATTACACAAATGCCGAATCCAATGCCAATTTTGAATCAAAATTGTAGAAGCTTTCAGTGCCTTCTTCCGAGGGAGTGCAATCTTTCGTTAAAAATGTTTGACTTGAAATCACAATACCTCTCTGGAAACTTTGTCTTGATATACCTTTGAAGATTATTGTGAATA
>JZKD02S0935561.1:64601-88067 GCA_000966675.3 Picea glauca | reverse complement strand
GTATTAAAGCGTAAACTATGTCATGATTAGATCAATATGTATTTGAGACTTTGATTTCACATTGTTGAATGGGCGGGATTGTTCAAATATGATCTATTATAGTCCTTGATTGTGGACAAAGTTTAGTTGTTGTTTCTTGCTACTTTTTTTGTTTTGATGCATTGTGCTAGAGTTTAAGATGAAAAAAACATGGTCTTGAGCATGTGCTTACCTACTTGGGATGTTTCAAATAGAAGAGAGGTGTATAAAAACATAAATTATGTCATGATCGGACCAATAAGCATTTGAGACATTGATTTCACATTGCTCAATGGGTAGGTTTGTCCAAATATGATCTGTTATAGTTCTTGATTTTGGACAAAGTTTAGTTGTTATTTCATGCAAATTTTATGTTTTCATGTACTATGCTATAGTTTTTCTTCGAACAATATTTGATCAAATATCAATGATTAGAAAGACAAAATCGATATGTGTAGATTGTGATTTTTCTTTTCTAATCATTTCAATCATTATGGATACTTGTTCAAATGGTGTTGCATATATGTTCATTAAGAAAATTGGTTGTTCAAAGTACATGTCAATGAGGATGAGTTCAATTTTACTATGGAAAAGTTGAATGGAATTAATTGCTTATTTTTTGGTGGAATGTGAAAGTGTGTTTCTTGAAAACATAGTACCATATTGTTCATGAAGACTATATCGTGCATAGTTTCATTAATATGTGAATGTATACTACGTGTGTTTAGGGTTGCAATTGATAAGATATTTGTACTGTTGGTTGTTTTTTCTACAAATTCTACCTTCCATGGTGCAATTGTTTTTAGTCATGTCATTTCATTTGATACCTTGGCCTTTACATGAAATTTTTTTGGTTTTAGTTTTTCAATCAAGTATGATGATTCAAAATTTTTAACATGTGATAGTATAGCATAGACTATCCCATGCAATGTCACACCAGTTGGGTAAAATGCAAGGCCATCTAGTGTTAGTCCTTTTGTTCGATCTATTATTCTTGCACTATATAATTGTATTGGAAATTACTTTCGTATTGTGATTTGTGACTTGTTGTGAGCTATTGCTAGTGGTTTTTCAATTCGAAAAGTTGGTGTCCAATTTGGTAATATATTTGTTCCATATAGCTCAGGGAATTTGATTATTTGGTGTTTTCCAATGTTTGTGGCTTATAATTCTATCCAAACAACATCGAACCCATTATTATTACTTGTATATGCTTTGAAGATGCCTTCAAGGTCATTGAATAGTCCATCCTCAGTGTTATAGTTTCCTACATATAGTTCAACTAACATATTCCATTTGACTATTATTGTTGATGGTAGTGATATTTCCTTTTCAAAGGAAAAATAATTTTCTTTAGTATTTTCATATTTGTCAATAGCACTAAGTGTTATTTTCTCATAGCAAAATCATTTTTGCATTACGACTACATGCATCTTTGTTTTGAAAGAAAATGTATGTAAAAGGTGGATCCAAAGACAATCATCTATGGCAAGCGATATCTTTGTCAAACTGATTGTTTAATCTCATCATGTTTAGCACATTCATGAAGCATGTATATTTTTTTCTGCATTGATGTATGTAATTGATAACATTTTATTCATATGCAACTATGTTTTTGTTGACTCTTCGGTATGTGCTTGGTATAAGTCCCCTAAGAATATCATGTTGACATTGCCAAAGTACAAGGTCAACATATGTAGGATTTAACACAGTCACGATTTGATAAAGAGTTGTTGCACCAATGAGTGATGCCCTATCAATAAGAACTACATGAAGTTATTAGAATTTGACAGTGTGTCTATATTTTCATTATTTAGTGAAATAAAATTTATCTTGTTAAAGGGAATATAAAATGCAGAGTGCATTGTAACACCAACAACTTTGAATGCATCCTTTTCTGTATACATGGTGAATAGTCCTTTTATTTGCAACGAGTCGTATGGTATTGTATTTTTGTGCATACATACTAAGGACTAGAAAATTGCTTTACTTGTAAGTGTTTTTCCCATTCCTGAACCTCTTGTCAAGAACAGATCAATTGGTTCATTTGGCCTATAGGTTTTTCCTGTCAATATATCAGTTACTAGTGCTACTTGTTCTTTGTTTAATTGTCGTCCAATCTTGTAGTACTCTGTGTTCTCTAGTATATGTCATTGTTTAACAACTTCATATGGCCTCATGGATGGTAGGTTGAGATTCTTTGTGCATTGAAAATATTATAAACCGGCTTAGAAGTCATTTTTTCATATTGGTCATCTATGGATTTCACATTTTTTGTACTTTCTGCTCCAATTCTTTTGAGGCTATTTGTGTTGAATAATCGCTCAATTTTTGTTTTTGTTGCATTCATTGCATGTTCAATGTCACTCCATGCAGGTGTGATAGAAAATATAAACTTTTCTCATTTTGATTAATAGTGTATTTCAATGCAACATAGGAAGCTTCCCAAGTTGGGTAGTGTTGTTTGATCGTATTCTCATAGACTTGATATGCATAATATAACATCATTTGTTCTCTCCAATAATTTTCAATGTCATTGTGTTTGTTATACTTTACATATCAGATGAAATATGGCTTATCACCTTTTTTGTGTTTCTATCCCTTCTTTGTTTAACTCGATGAAAATTATCCTAGGCATATACCAACAATAGTTACAGGGCACAAAATATAGTAATGATGAATGGGCACATTATGTCTTTAGATTCATTTGGTTCATATTGCAAGTCCTTTTTTTAAGAGCTTGTTACTTTGTAGGAGAAGTATTAATGAAAATACACCTTTGTGAGCTCGCATTTAATGGAAGTGATAAAACAATATGCACAACTTGTTGTGTAGACATTTGTTTCATGTTTAATAAAGTCTTTCCAAGACTACTGGTGGTATTCATGATATTGGATTTTGTTTTCACGTGATTTTCTTGTACGCTTATGAATGTCAATGTAAAAGTATTATCTTATTTTGTCATGTAGGAACTGTAATACATGGTAGTTTCATATGAGTTTAGTACAAATTGAGAGTCAATGTTTGGAATCCAAATTGTTGGAATGTGTCATGCAAAGATATTTGTATAGGTGTCAAGTAGCTTTGTTTGTAGTAATATCGTGGTTCGTTTTAGGGTACATTGAATAGTTATTAGCGTGTACATGTACTAATCGTCTATTAAACCAAGGCTATTTAGAAAGATATAAAATGTATTGGTTTCATCATACCTAGCATCCTTTATTGTGTCAAATATTAACTTCACATTTTTTTTTGTTCTATTTTTGTCAAATTGAATAGGTTCAAGTATTTTGGTTGTCTTCATTGATGGAATTAAAAAATTGAATTCGTAGTTTGAATTAATTTTGTGTTTCCTACAACTTCTTATGTGATGATGATGTTGGAGCATTTTAAGTTCATCTGTAAGAAGTGATGAATTAGTGGACAAGTATTTGACTACAATTTTTTCAATGTTAGTGTTTGTGTCTTTACCATATATTGGTGCAAATTTTATCCATAATAAGTTGTTCTCGCGCTTGCTTCCTATGCTTTGGAACTCTGTGACATAGAATTAGTCCTCAATGTCTCCATATTACTTGTGATCAGGAGATATTAATTGGCGTAGTGCATCCATCCTACTTCTATAGTAACACACACAAGTTACATGATCATTTCAAATTATTGGGTGGGGCTCGTTTTTCTCCAATCCATCTTCACATGCTCTTGTTGTGTTTTCTCTTATATGAATGAATGAAAATTTGCTCCAAAATATTCTCTGCACTACTAAAGGACACAAAGAAGGTAGGTGGGCCTAGTTGTCAAATCATTGCATATAGTTTTTTATGCATTTGTTGATGGTAGTCCAATGATGCGCGAATGGTTTTCAAATCCATGTACCCAATGTTTGATTTAAGACTGCGATCCAAATTTGGTTTTGACCTGATGTCTTTTGCAACTAGTTGTCTTCCTTTCAATTGACCTTTTCTTATCCTAATCCATATACTATTTAACACCTAGTTTAGGATGATGTGAATTGCTTTGTAGAGGAGGTTTGTTGTATTGTAAGTGAAGTCATGATTCTTGTGCAAGACCTACCATTGAAAAATATTTTGATACGTGAAGTTCTTGACCATATCACATGGATGATTATTTCCATAGAAAATCGATGGGAAACTCATTTCCTTTGAATACTTATCTTTGAAAATTCCCAACGTCATATATCCTAGAACAAGTTCGATGTTAATTTTCTCATATACAAGGTCATAAATAGTGTGTGGATCAGTGAATCCATGCACCAACATTTTTGTAACCGGTTCATCGATATCCTCATTATCATCTTCATTGTCCTTAATCTCAGTTGCATAGTCATACGCTTTATTTTCAATGAACACTTGCTTTCAATTGTCATCTATCTGGAAATTTTACAACTTGTAAAGAATTGTCTTGCATAATTATTTTAAGGCTTTCATGACTATGTGGTTTCAAATTTGGCCAAATGCATAAGAAATTTTGAATCTTAATCTCTTTTGAGTTACAACTACCACTATATCAATGTATTTTATGTTTCAAGGAAGAGAATAATGAAATCTAGATATGCTAGTAGGAATGTTGATGACCTCACAAGTAAAACCTAATTGTGGTTTTTTATGCTTGTGGCTCATTTCTTTTATTTTCGAAAAGGGAAACCTCTATGCTACTAGCATATCCTCTAGTTCAGAAAGTTGGGTGAGTGTTTTGGTACCTTTGTGTATTCTTATCCATTCTAGAACTGCATATTTAGGAATTATTTCATCTTTGAATGTTTTTTTGCAAGCTTTGCAAATGTAAAAATTGTTCCTTTCACTGTTTTCCATGCTATTGTCAACTGGTTTGCTAATCTTGTTAACATGTGTAGTTTCATGGGGACAACATATTTATTAAATAAAGTTCTTTCACACATTAAACAATTAAATATCAGTGTATCATCTATTTGTGTTTGGTATTCTTCCTCAAAATTTGAAAGTTTTTTTTGTTTTTTCTTTAGTCTCGATTGGTGCGATGAGTAGCATTGCATATAAAGTTTTTTCCTCTTTCATTTTGTTTTCGATGTTTCATGTTTCTAGGCTTACTTATTGTTTCATTGTTGTTGTCTCATATGAAAGTTGTATTTTCTATGTCTGTGGGTTGCTCCTTATAATGTTTTTAAGGGAATGCAAAGATGGAGGTTTTTTTTGAATGTACAAGAATTGTTTCCCAATTGGAAAATATGAATGTTTATTCTTGTTCTTTAACTAACCATATGGTTTCGTTTGGCTTGTCTAAGGCCTTCTTCAAGGAAGGTGTGTAGGACACCTTCACCCGCCCAAGTGAGATGAAAAATTTGGGGTTTCTAAATGAAGACGAGTGCACCTCATTCTTATATAGGCACTTAGCTTATTGGCATTGGTGAGTCAGGACACCTTGGGTGCCCAACGCACCAAGGGACTCTCCATGACACCTTGGAAAGGAATATTGTGACACAAGTGACCTCATGCACAATTCGACAAGAATGTGGGTAACTTGCATCACAGACAAGGAAATAAGGGCCACAACACACTTTGGGGACAAGTTGAGGACTTGGAGCATGAAGTAACTATGACGAGTCAGATTGACTATTCAAGTGAGCGCACATGACCAAGTCATGAGTTTTCTAGGTAGAGAGTGTGTTCTTGGTGGAGAAATTCTCCCATGGCATGACATGGTGTGGCAAGGTGTGGGGAACCTGAAGAGTCGGCACACCCAAGATATGATATAGTATGGCGAAGTGTGGGGCGTCCAGTCATTTGACACACCCAAGACACAACAACATGGAAAGAAGAAGGGTGTTTGGTTGGAATGATGTGTTCTCCTAGTCAAACGACGTGACTGTCCATGAAGGAAGAGTGCATATATATGTTGGATGGGAAGAATTGCAAAACACCAACGAACATCACAACTTGTCATCACAAAGAAACAGGTCTGAGGCTTGGATCCGAGGTAGAGGGGCGAGCTCCTCCCAAGGAGTCGAGTTTCCTCTTGGGCAACTTGTGCTTCCTTAGGGAGTTTGTGACAATAGAGCTAGGAAATTCTTGTTGAGATAGATTGGATGGTGGGCCACTTAGTGTTTTGGATGAGCTAGACTAGTGTCAAGGAAGTTTTGAGGTGGGTGCACCACAGGTCTGAGTAGAACCAACGAAAGTGGTCAGGAGAATATCTAGGCACATCCATACGACAAAGGATCTATGGAATTGGAGTGACATTTGATGGATAGTGTGCCGATAGAGGGCTAGGGTGGAGTTTGGCAAAAATTGTAGATGAAGTGCAAGAAGAAACACAAAGACTTGATAAGAGGCACAGACAACCAAACAGTTCTGGTGATTTGAACAAAGGGTGACTCTGGTAGAGTTGAGTTCAAGAACGGATAATGCAGAGACAATACAGCGTATCACATGACTTGGTATCATGTATTTTATGAGGTGGTTTGTTGAACTGTCAGGGTCATTTTATATGTAACTGAGATACGTGCTTCTTTATATCTTTGTAACTTGCATTGTCTAAATAAACCTATGTGTTAGGTATGGTTGGTACCACCTAGTTCATTCATATACTTATGTCATTCCATTACATGTGTTTTTTATGTTATATATGAAAACAATAGACAATTGTATAATTTAATTAAGTATGGATGCAAGTAGAATGTGCAGACATAGCACCCATGGGTTGCTCATCCGTTTTATCTTTTAGGAATAGAGATGTCATGAGTAAGCTCAAGGCAGAGTATGGGTTCACCTTGAGTGAGGCATATTCTAGGCCAAGTAGACTTGGGATGGTCAGACCACCAATATTGAATGGTCACAGTTCCACATGCCCTCAAGAAGTGCATAATATCACAAGAATCGAGCATGTGACTTGTGGGGTCATGACAATCAATATCATAGCACAATTTGGGTCACGGGGTAGTTGTTTGAGCATGTTTTCCCCATGACACATTTGTGTCATGCATCATCGAGAAAAATAATAAGGTCGAGCTAGGTTATTGGGTGAGTGAGATCAACCACAACCTTAAGACGAGGTGACTCTTCGTAGAGTTATGCAAGTCTGTCAACAACAATTGGGTGATTCATTTTTCCTTGATGCGAAAGTATTCAAGGTGCATAGATGATAGGGAAATTAATATGGGTTTGATTGGTTGCATGGAGAAAGTGACTTAGATAGATTTTTGCATATCACAAAGCCGAGTTGGATACTTGGCACAGACAGGTCAGGAGCACCTTGCTGAGACATGTCTATGCTAGGATTCACCATACATAGTTGTTGGGTGATGTTTTTGCAGACCTTGGGTTACAATGACAAGTGAACGTGATAATGTGAGAAGGAGGATATTGATTCCCTTGCAGACGAAGATGACCAAGGTGAAGAGAGAGAGTTCGATTGGGGTGGAGTGACTTGGACGTGACATTGGTTTTGACTTACATGAACCTTCTATGGGGATGGACTTACTCTTCAACCATTGCAAGGAGATTCATTTCGAAATCATACTTGGTGTTTTGGGGCAAGTTTTAGACCTGTGACAACATGATGACTTGAGCCATGGAGTAGTTGGAGATTCCATGAATGAGCATTTTTGTTTTGATTTCTTTGTAGGATATGAGTTTTTGCGATGAGTTATTTATATAGAGATGGGGAAGACTTGGTGGAAAAGTGTGACCTATTTCCATCACAAAATTGAGAGTGCTATGATCTTCATTGAAGTCACAGAACAGTTTGGAGTGCGCTAGTGTAGGATTTGCAGACAAGGACTTGGGGTGACTTGATTAGACAAGTTCAGAGGTGGGCGTAGGAAGACTGTTTAATTTACCCATTGTGGATTCAACCCTTGGTATACTCTGATACCCTTTTGATATTTCACCACTCTACTCAACACCCGACAGTTAGCTCAAAATAAAATCACTTTATCTATTAAAAGAACAACTGAGTAATCAAATAAACATGCAACATAAACATAAATAATGAAGCCAAAAATATCACACACAAGACACCAATATTTAAGCTAAACTACCCCTAGAAAAATCCTAGAGGTAAAATTAGTTCCAAGATGATTTTATTAAGGTCAAATCAGGGCTCTCGTAATAGGGAAAATGGCCCACTGAAATAAATACAACTATAGACAAACTTGACACGGTCTTCTCTGTCGTATGACCCCTGAAAAACACACTTTTTGAGGTGTACACCATTTTCCTTCTTGTGAATTGCATATGTACACGAATATCTACACTATGAACCATGTATAAGTACGAAAAATTCATACAGACACTTACGTACGAAACACCCTTTTCCTCTAGCTTCTATCTTATGAAACCCACTTGAGGATGCCTCTTCTCTCTCTTGTCCTTGAGTTGTATGATATCTAGATGAAAATCCTTCTCCACCTATCCAAGATATTGAATCACATTCCTTTGTGATACAACCCTCTCAGCATCAACACTTGGATGGAATCTCTTCACCCAACCTCTGATATCTCCTCACTCTCATGTAAGAAAAATTCCTTCTTTGATTCTACACTCCTCACAGTAGAAAAAGTCCTTCTTTTCTATCCTCTACCTTCATCTCTCACCAAAAGTATCGACCTTGATATCTCACCAAAGTCTCCCACAAGTGTCTCATCTCAAGTCAAGTGTCTTCCTCCTTCTCCTAGTCTTTATTTTATAATCACGAGTTACAATCTAAATATAATCTCCAAAGTGATCCATAGTTGATTTTACTTCTCACACCCACTTAAGATTTAGCTTTCATGTTGCATGCTAAGCATGTTCCTTAAATAACTCAGTTCACTAATAAAAAACACTTTTACTTTAATTAATTCCTTTTAACTAAAGTAAACTCAAGGATAGAATATTTTCGACAACTTCCACTTGCTAGACACATGCCAATGCATAAGTACCTATCCGATGCTACCACTAACATCAACACTCCCTCTTAGCGAGGAAGGTAATTCTCCCACCTAGAGTTGGATCTATATTCACTACTAGATCCACTACCATGCCTGCTCTACAATACACCTAATTGGCTTCTCCCTTTGACACATAAGATATCCATGTCATGATGGTCTAACCTGTATCCGAAGACTCACTGCCTCTGAACATGCTCCTAGAAGTATCCTTCTCCTAAGCATCATGCATATCCATCTTGTACCATGAATCCTTCTTGATAGACTTGGAAGGATTATCCTTCCCATATGAACTTGAAGGATGACTCCTTCTGAGTTGCTCAACCTTCAGAGTTACCTGCTCCTTTTTCTCTGCCACTTTACTTCTTGCAACTACTCACAAAGGTTGGCCCTTTAGCCTATACAAGTCACTCTCTCTAACTCAAAATATAGTTTCTTTTTCTGAGTTAGATCCTTTGGGCTTGATCAATGTCTTTCCATCTTGGAATGCTACATCAAATCCCTTCTTCTCAATCACTGAGACTGAGATCGCACTCCTCTTGAGTTTTGGTACCCATAGCACATTCGTCACTCTCAATGTGCCTCATGAATTCATCAAGAATGAGATTGTTCCAGATCCCTTCACTACATGCTTGGTCCCCATACCAATTTCCACATGCATCTTTGAGTTAGACTTTGTGAAGCTCTCAAACACTTCTCATGCTCCTGTCATATGAAATGTGGCTCTACTATCTATCAACCATGCACCAGAACAAGAACAAGAATCAACCACAACTATTCTACATTCACCAACAAATGTGTCTCAAAGGATGACTCCCTCTTTCCTTGAAATCATCGACTCTACTACTATGTTGACTTTACCCCTTGTGTATTCAACCCTTGGTATACTATGATACCCTTTTGATATTTCACAACTCTATCCAACACCGGACAATTAGCTCAAAATAAAATCACTTTATCTACTAAAATCACAACTAAGTAATCAACTAAACATGCAGTGGAAACTTAAATAAGAAAGCCAAAAATATCACACACAAGAAACCAATATTTTTGGGCAAACTACCCTTGGAAAAACCCCAGAGGGAAAACCAGTTCCAAGATGTTTTTATTAAGGTCAAATYAGGGCTCCTGTAATAGGGAAAATGGCCCACTGAGAGAAATACAACTACAGACAAACCTGACAMAATCTACTCTATTCTAYGACCCATGAACWTCACACTTYTCGAGGTGTAYGTGATTCGCCTTCTTGTGAACCRYGTWTGTGTKTGAYTGTSYACACTWTGAACAWTKKACAAGTAMAAAAAAATTGTACRKACACTTATGTACATCACACCCTTTTCYTCTAKCTTTTYCCCTGTGMAACCCACCTGCGACTGCCTCTGCKCTCTCTCCYTGAGTTGTGTGATCTCTAGATGAAAATAMTWCTCCACCTATCCATGATATTGAATCACGGTCCTTTGTGATCCAACCCTCTCTGCATKAAMAWTTGGATGAAATATCTTCACCCAATCTATGAATATCCTCACTCTYGTGTAAGAAAAAGTCCTTCTTTGATTCTACACTTCTTACACTAGAAAAAGTCCTTYTTTGCTATCCTCAACCTTGGTCTSTCACCAAAATTCTCGACCTTSATCTCTCACCAAAKTCTCCCACAAGTGTCTCCTCTCAAGTCAAGTGTCTTCCTCCTTCTCCYARCCTTTMTTYTATAATCATGAGTTACAACATAAATCTAATCTCCAAAGTGATCCACGATTGAGATTACTTCTCACACCCACTTAAGATTTAGATTACATGTTGCATGCTAAGCATGTTCCTTAAATAAATCAATTCACTAATAAAAAACACTTTTACTTTAAATAATTCCTTTCAAATAAATTAAACTCAAGTATAGAATATTTTCGACAACTTCCACATGTTAGACACATGCCAATGCATAATTACATGTCTGATGCTACCACTAACATCAACAAAGAGTTGGTTGCAGACATGGAGATGAGTTGGATTGCTACCTAACTCTTTTATGAGGCACATTGGAGGGTTCACTGCAATGAATAAGACAATGAGACATGTGCCTTGTTTGAGAGGATATGGGCGAGATGCCTTAGAGCATGGGCACCTTAGCTAGTTTATTGAGTCATCGTATGATGATTTGATCATCACAACAAAAATACAAAGGATGGAATGACTTGGGAAAAATAAAGTTGGTTCGTTCCAAGAGATGCATGAGAGTATTGGTGACTCATTTTCCTTGGATCACTTTGGATAGTACATTGAGACACTTGTGTAGGTATCTATTGACTTCAATAGATCAGAGGATCACACAGACATGTTATATTGTAGCACAAATGAAGTAGTAGTGCAGTGACATTTTTTGGACGTGCGAGACTTGCAAGCTTAGAGTATTTCATAGATAGGTGATGGAGAGGATGGGATAATTGATTGATGAAGCTAGGCTCACACTTGAATTGGGAATACATGTGAATGAACCATGGTGCCATGGAGGGAACGATTGTAGCAATGATGAAGTTATCCAAAAATCCTATAGTTTTTGGGATGAGTGAAGAGAGAGTATTTGGTTGGTCCCATGGGTGGTAGATGTGTGATGATTTCCTTGAATTTTCACATGCCTTGGATGTGGGATGAGTTGTGTGTGATGATGAAAGTAAGTGACAACAACCTTTGCAATAAATTTGATGACAAAGTTAGAGAGTCAGAGGAAGCCTTCGTTTTGGAGTGACATCGCAGTGCAGTGAGGAAAGGGATTTTCCTTGGAAAGACATTCCGTGGATGAATTGAGTTACGAATGGAGGAGATCAAATTTCAACATGGAGGTGTGCCTTCGTACAAGTGAATAAGGCAGTTGGACTAGATGTCCAACCAGTTCGTCACTTGGACGAGTTAGTGTGCAGTGACATGACAAAGGGGTTAGAATCCAAGTGTACAATGATTCATTCATGCAATACTTGGTTGATGCAAAGAAACTTCTTGACGGATTTGGATGATGGCAACAACAAAGATGCATTGATGATATTGCCTTGGCGTTTTTGGGTTGGATGGAGTGGTGAACACATGGGAAGAAACAACCATGTTCGGTTGTGCGATGACATGCTCATGAGTTGGATGCAAATTTGGATTAGCTACCCAACTTGTTAAAAACATGGGTGTTAACCACAAGCAGACACATGATAGAGTTTAGTTGGAGTATGGGCACAATAGTTCAACACATAAGTCTAGAACTTAGACATTTTTTTCATGTTCTAACTAGGGTTACAACAGTGTTTGCGACAGTAGTGGGGAAGAGTACGATCATCACAACGGGATGGTGGCATATTGTGCATTGCAAAGAGAGTTGGGGAGGATATGTCCTTCTATGGTGGCAAGAAGATTGGTCAGATCACGAATTTGGGTGGAAGGTAGTGTGGATGGTTGCATAGTGTTGTGGGTGATCACAAGTGTTGTGGGAATTTGTGGTTTCCACTTCACAGGGAAACTTGGGGTTCCCATTTCGACRTGGATTTAAGGTTTCCATTTCGGCATGAAACTTGGGYTTTTCAACARAAGTTGCGATGGATGCATGATTTCATGCAGAGACTTGGAGATGCCATATTTTTGTGGATTTTATTGAGGGYGGAAAYGACTTTGGGTGGGGGAGGATGTAAGGACTTYTGYAAGGAAGGTGCRCACAAMACCTTCACCCRYYSAAGTGAGATGTAGAACTTGGGGTTTCCATAAGAAGACGATTACACCTCACTCTTATATAGTAACTTAGCTTATKAGCATTAGTGAGTTGAGACACCTTGGGTGCCCAACACACCAAGGGACTCACCACGACACCTTGGGTKCCCAACACACCAAGGGACTCACCACGACACCTTGGAAAGGTGCCTTATGAMAAAAGTGACYTCATGCACAATTCAAAGGGCATGTGGGTTACTTGCRTCATGGACAAGGAAAGATGGACCAAAACACACTTTAGGGACAAKCCWAGGACTTAGAGCATGAAGGCACCACGATGAGTYGGTTGGACTTGTCAWGCGAGTGTGCATGCCAAAGTCATGGGTYGGCTAGGTAGAGTGTGGGTGCTCGAAGGAGCAKTACGATGATGAAACGACATGGTGTGGAAAAGTGTGGGGCACCYRAAGAGTTGGTGCACCCAAGAGACAAGATGGTATGGTGAAGTATGGGGCGCCCAGTGGGTCGRCRTGTCCAAGACACAARAACATGGAAAAGAKAAGGGTGCTCRATTRGAACRATGCATTCACCAAGTCAAATGATSTGATTGTCCACATAGGGATAGGGCATATATATGTTGTATGGAAGACTTKCARAACATCAAYGAACATCACAACTTGTCATTGCAGAGAAACAAGTYYGAGGCTTGCATCCGGGGTAGAGGGGTAAGMTCCTYCCAAGGATCTGAGTTGCCTCTTGGGTGACTCRTGCTATGATCYAKATTTATGAGTGGAACGAAATGAATAACATACTAAATACAATAACACAGAGATAYGAAGAACAAAAACATATATCTAGYGAATAYTAACTTCTATTGATAAAAWAAAATAGGTTGAAAYTGTAAAACTGYAGAACTAAAAACAACTTGCTCGAATGGTGGTAGTTATCTTTKAGAAGAGATGTGGMTGCTACATGCATCCRTCTGAGCAGATTGATTAYAATGAGGCTCCAGAKTTYAATTTAACATTACTCATGAATGCCAAAACCATAGACATCCAAAAACCTAACMMTAGGAGAYGAAAYGCCAAAAGTTATGTGGGCATGATGGGTAAATTGGTACCTCAACTTCTCGGGGTCATAAMTTTTGCATACAACCTTTGTTTTAGGCRYGTGATATCCCATTGGAAATTTMTTTTAGATAACTACACATTATTCCATCAAACTYTGATTCCATATTTAGTTTGATCGTGTCAAGACAAAAAAACATTGTTTATGGCCCCAAAATGGCCYTGAAAGTACAAAAAGATGTAATGACATGAAAAMTTCCAAAATAAKCYAGTTGGATTAGGTGGGAGGCCACCAATCTCCACCTGGAAGCTGTRTAGGGCTTCAGACTTCCCTGKAAGTGTAGAACCCACAATTAYAAATAATTACAGAAGAATGTGTTGAACTAAAAATTGTCAAGAGGAGCCAGTTGGAATAGGTGGGTGGCCACCAATATCCACCTGGATCARTCCTCCCCCCTTAGGMATAAATTGTCTCCATTGTGTTGAGTGCCCCCATCAAGTGAGRAAATTTCTCYTGAATTTGGCTCTGGGTGAKCCACTTACCTTGGTGTAGGAGTTKCTMTGCCTTGACAACCCGATAAAGTTGGATCCTYTGCTGAYGAGTKCCCTTAACCTGTGTGTCCACTATTTGATCATTGGATKTCTGYTCCATGAAGTCTRGGTTGAKATCTATTGGTGTCAACTATTCTGCGATCTTTGAGGTGTCCAATAATGGTGGARAATATGGCCAAAGGAGGTCCACATTGAACACTGGGTGCAAGCCAAGGAAGTRGGGAAGTGTTGAGCTCAAAAGMATTGTCACCCACAACATTGGTGATGGTGTAAGGCCCATAGAKAAGTGGATGGAGCTTCTGATGGGSCCCTGTAAGGCRTTCTTTMTRCAAATGTAACCATACCTTGTCTCCCACCTRAAACTTGTGTGGTACCCGRTGTTTATCATGGCACTATTTGTACTTAGCATTAGATTTCTACAAAATCTCATGGACATGTTGGTGGATGTGTTGAATCTKCTCAATGAATCTGGTGGCTTTGTCGGTCTCAGACTRAACATGGGARGAATATTTTTTTGTGGTTGCAAGAGGTAGTGAAACATCAATGGGACCCARGGGTTGGAATCYCAGACCCACTTGAAAGGGGMTATGGCAGGYGGAGATATGGAGAKCCCTATTGTAGTTGTGTTGAACATAAGGAAGAYTCKCATMCCATGTACRTGGATGCTTAGAGTTATACATGYRCARGATGTRCACAATCATCTGATTKWCGAACTCTRTTTGGYCATCRGTTTGAGGGTGGAAGGCAGTGGATTTAGTGAGCTTGGTGTCCAACARTGACTAGAGACTCSACCAAAATGTGTTSAGKAACATGTTGTCCCAATYAGAGATRATGGTTTGTGGTATCCCAAAATGGAMTAGCACTCRTTYGAAGAAKATCTTGGAGGTATCTGTCAYRRTGATKCTCTTCTTSCAGGATGCCAGAATGATCATCTTCAAAAAYCGATCAACCACCACAAATATGMAATCATTTCCTTGCTTGKTGGATGTAATKCCAGACATGTAATCCATYRAGATGGATTCCCAAGGCCCCTCRGGAGTAGGAAGAGGGGTGTATAAGCCTTGCTTMTTGATGGCACATSTAGTGCAAGATCYGATATACTTGTTGACATCCTGTYRAAGTTTGGRYCAATAAAAATGTTTCTGTAGAATGACCAYAGTTTTCTCCATGCSAAAATTGYCTKCCATCTGAMTGTAGTGAGCCTCCTAAATCATCTTTGCACACTCGCTTGCAGGAACATAGAGATGGCTYAGATGGMATAACAATCCATATTGAATGTSAAAATCAGTGACATTCTCCCCTRTACCCAAGAGTTTATAGGTGGTGGTGAAGTYAGGATCTCRYTGATAAAGTTGGGGMCACTTCRATGTGTCATGCCCACARGAATGGAGCACRGTGGTGAGTGAAACCACARGAGGYYGAATGAGGCAGTCAAYGACACGMTTTRTGCTTCCTTTATTATACTTGATGTTGAGATGGAACTGTTSCAGGTATGTGGACCACTTTTGATGGCRGTCGTTCTACAACTTCCCTTGTGTCTGTATGAACTGCAGAGGCTTGTGATCRGTGTGGATGATTGTYTCCTTTCCCAGAATGTAATGTTTCCATTRAMGAYAGTCTTGCACAATGRAATACATTTCCTTTTCATAGGTGGGGTACTTCYGRAYGGTATMTGAGAGTGTCTCRCWATGGTATACTACTTTATGACYGTGYTGAGTGAGAACTRCACCWAMAACATARTCGGATGMATCAATCTCAATATCAAACGATTGTTGCAGATTGGGTAAGGAGAGTACTGGAGYTGAGCACAAGYRATGCTTCATATCATMTAGTGCTCTTTGTTGTKCCTTCMCCCATGTGAAATTTACCTTGCYATTTCYCTTGGTCACTTGGATGAGGGCCCATGCAATATGGGAGAATCCYAMCATGAACCRTCGGTAGAAGTTGGCAAGTCCYAAGAAGCTCCAAAGCTTGGTTAGTGTGGTCAGGGTTGGCCAATAACAGATGACTTGGTTCTTAGATGGATCCACATGTACCCCAAGCTCATCAACAATGTAGCCCAAATATTAGAACATGTTCATGCCAAAGGATCATTTTTCCAAGTTGGCATATAGCTTGTGCTACCACAAAGTGCTCAAAACCTGTTGAAAATGTTGCATGTGCTCCTCCCAAGTTTCATTGAAGATGAGGATGTCATCCATATATACCACCATAAAAGAGTTGTTGAAGGGTCTCAATACATCATCCATCAACCTCGTGAAAGTGGTTGGTGCATTTGTTAAGCCAAAGGGCATGACCAACCATTCGAGACCTTATTTAGATTTGAAATTTGTCTTTCATACATCAGTTGGTTCGATGGAAACCTGGTGGTAGCCAGACTTTAGGCCAATATTGCTAAAGAAATTCCCCCCCTTGAGTTGGTCAAGAAGGTCATCAATTCAGGGAATTAGATACCAGTTCCTGACTGTGATTTTGTTTAATGCTCTGTAATCAATACAGAGTTGTCGGGTCTTGTATTTCTTCTGCACCAGTACAATCGAGCTTCTGCAAGGGGAGGAGATGGGTCTAATGTTCTTCTTTTGAAGCAACTCTTGGATCTAACGCTTGATTTCATCATTTTCCATCAGTGAATGATGATAGAATGGTCCATTAGGCAGAGGTGCACCAGGGGTTAGATCAATTGGATGCTTGACTTGGTAGTGCATTGGTACCCCAATGGGCGAGGAAAAGATGTCTCTGTACTCTTCCATGACCCCATACACTTGCTTCTACTGCAAAGAGAGGATCTGTGTAGAGGCCACAGATGTGGTGGTGACCTTTTGCTTACTATGAGAATGGATCACAAAGAAGACGAACTTCCCGGTATGTGAAATGACCTTACTACATTTCTTAGCAGAAATTAAATAAATAGAATTAGGTGATGCTACCTCTGGTATCCTGTACAATTGTCTAACCAAAGTAATAATAACACTATGGGGTCTAGACTCATACACATCATGTCGTTTCCACAAATTTTGTCCTAAAAGAACATCGCAAACTTCAAGGGGAGAAATATCACACAATACCTCATCTTTGAAGGGATTGATGTCATAGGGTAGACGAAAATGTTGGCTGACGTGGAGATCTCTTCCTTGGTGAAGCCACTTGATGGTGTAGGTATGCGAGTGTGGTGTCATCGACAGGTTCAGTTGCTTGATGACCTCTGTTGAGATCAGGTTCTTCTGAATGCCACTATCAATAATGAAATGAAGCAGAGCCCCCTTTACCCACATATATGACTGAAATAGGTGTTCTCCTTCCTCTGGCTCTTATGTTTCACTTGGATGGACTTTGGTGGTAGTGATAGTGGCACTGGGTTTGACATCGATAATCCACTTTCCTCCTTCTGGATTTGATTCAGAGTTATAATCTTCCTCTGACTCAGAATCTTTCAACTTGACCACCAATGAGTGCTTGGAGAGACATTCTTTGTTGTTGTGCTAAGGGATTTTATGGTATTCACACCACTTCCCTGTGTCCTTATTTAACTTCTCATTACCCTTCATGTGTTGCAACTTGGATTGGTTGTCTTGAGAGTGGCCATATTTTCTCTGTCCCTTGTTTTGTGGGTTGGGGCTGCCTTTTCCCTAATTCGGTTTTCAGGAGTTTGAAGATCCAAACTCTCTCCTCTTCTTCTTAAATTTATGCTCAATCTTGAAAGCATATCTATAAGTCACACCTAATGATGTGATGTCCAAAAACTCCATTTTCTATTTGAATGTATCTATACAGATAGTCACAGTATTTGAGCACCAGATGTCATTTAGAGTCTTTGATACTCAATTTGGTGCGTAGAGTATGGAAAATGTTGGTGAAATATGGTACTGTTTGGTCCATTTATTGACGCATAGTGGTCCATCTTGTGTACTGGTCCTCGTAGCTTCCAAAATGGTAGTATTGTTCTTTAATGGCATCCCTGAAGGAATCCCATGTAGGGGTGACCGAAAATATTGTAGATTCCTCTATGGCCCTTTGCTTAGAGTAAGAATCCCACCAGTACTCAACATGGGGAACGACCTTGAGGAGTGAAAAAGTAATCTTTTCCTTGTCGAAAAAATTGTGGACCTAAAAATACCCTTCAAGCAGATTCAACCATTTATCTACAACATTTGCATCTATCAGTCCTTCAAATAATGGAATATCAAAATTTACTTGTACCTTGAAGGGGTTTGAATGGCCACTTGATGAAGATGCGTCTCCTGTGGGCAGTCACCGAAGGATGTGTGCAAAGTTTTCCATCATTTCATTCCTTTGTCATGCAAGGGCTTCCTCGAGAAACATTTTAACATGATCTCCTGCTCCATCATATTTATTCTCGTCCCCCATGGTTTTTTGTTGGGCTCGATGTGACTGATATTGCAAAGGATCAACTAGTTCGAGTCCCAACTTCTTGTAGCCAGATCTTATCAGGGACATGCACGAAGAAAAATAAATGAAGAGCATACCACTCAGATACCACTGATCCAGATTTATGAGCGGAACGAAATGAATAACAGACTGAATAAATGACACATAGATATAGAGAACAAAAACATATATACAGTGAAGAATAACTTCTATTGAATAAATAAAATAGGCTGAAACTGTAAAACTACAGAACTGAAAACAACTTGCTCAAATGGTGGTAGCTATCTTTGAGAAGAGATGTGGCTGCTACGCGCATCCTTCTAAGAAAAATGATTACAATGAGGCTCCAAAAGAATTTTTAACATTACTTGTGAATGCCAAAACCCTAGACATCCAAAAACCTAACCCTAGGATATGAAACACCAAAGTTTATGTGGGCCCGATGGGTAAGTTGGTACCTTAATTTCCCGGGGTCGTAACTTTTGCATACGACCTCTATTTTAGGCACGTGATAGCCCGTTGGAAAGGTATTTTCAAGAAATACACATTATTCCATCAAACTCTGACTTTATCAATAGTTTGACTGTGGCAAGCCAAAAAAAATTGTTTAGGGCCCCAAAACGTCCCTAGAAGTACAAAAAGATGTATTGACATGAAAATTTCCAAAATAAGCCAGTTGGATTAGGTGGGTAGCCACCAATCTCCACTTGGAAGCTATGTAGGGATTCAGAAATCCCCGAAAGTGTAGAACCCATAATTACAAAGAATTATAGAAGAACATGTTGAACTAAAAACTGTCAAGAGGAGCTAGTTGGAATAGGTGGGTGGCCACCAATATCCACCTGGATCATGCTACCTTAGGGAGTTTGTGGAAAAAAAACCGAGTGAGTCTTTTCGATATAGATTGGTTGGTGGAGACTTGGTGTTTTGGATGAGCTAGACTAGTGTCACAAAAGTCTAGAGGTGGGCACACCACAGGTTTGGGTAGAGCCAGTGCAAGAAGTAGCATGAAGAGTTGACAAGAGGCATATACGACCATAGATTTTTGGTGATTCGACGAGAGGGTGACTCTGGCAGAGTTGAGTTCAGGAATAACGAATCTAGATATAGTCTGACGTATCACACAACTTGGTATCATGTATTTTATGAGATGATATGTTGAATTTCCTGGGCCATTATGTATTGTTTTGGATTCTCTGATGCAATCAAAATCTATATGTTCTCTTATGCACCTAATTGTAAATGGGTCATTTTTAACTATTGCATTGAAAAATGTTTGTGCAATGATGAGTCATAGACAAGGGATATTGCATTCATTGTTTAGAAGGTAGAAAATTGTTTCAAATGCACTCTCTCCATATATGATTTTGAACATCGACACTCTACAAAGATTGCTCACTATCATCAATGCCTTGGCTTCTACAATGCCTAGGTCTGCGATTTCATATGAAATGTTTCTTTGTTGCCCAAAAACAAAACTCGTGATAGTTTCTTCTTTGCAAAGGAGCGGCTCATAGTGGCCATTTATAATATTCTCATCATGGAACAATATGTCACACGTGTTTGTTGTAATAGTCAAATTAAAGTGAAAAAAAAAATTCTTTTGTGTTTTTTACCATACCCTAATTGGAATTTTCAACCAATTCAGTAGCCAATGTATACAAAAAATGTCTCCCCATAGTCCTCTGGATTCTAATGGTATATAAGTTGAAGTTGATTTGGAATTTTTTTCTAAATAAATTTCTCAATTGCTAATGTTGTGTATCTTTGTTAATGACTCCTCATGAAGTTCATGTTGATAAGATATAATTGCTTCACCATATTGTTTTTTTAGACACATTCTAAGATAATCAATTGTTCCTTTTCTTAGCTCTATTTACATGTATGTAAAATGCAGTAATAATTATAAACTATCAAACAAAAAGTCTCCAACCAAACGCGTCAAATTTCATAAACGAAACAAGTTATGTTTTTCTAACAATAGGTCCAAATTATCATTTTTAGATGGACTATACATATCCATCTCAACTCTTTTAATGCAGTGGAAGTACTTTGCAAACCAAGATAACTAGTATTATTTAAGTGATCTAGGTTTACTAGGTTAAAAGTATTAAAAAATCAACATGTACAAGTAAAACAAGGTAGAAGAGAAGACAAAAAGAGGTTTTGTAGAAGACAAACACTTATATTTCAAAAAAAAAATCCCATGTATTTCCCCCCTTTTTTTCTTACATTTTGAGGTAATATAAAAAGTGATATGCACAAAAATCAGTTACGTTGCCAACCTACAATATAACAAATATTAAAAATATCAACATGTAGAAGTAAAACAAGAATAAAAAATGCAACCCTAATCCTTGGACAATGCAAAAAGTAAAGTGCAAAAAAATTACAATCAACTATAGACATAATAATTTATTGAATTTTAAACATCATATTTATGGACATTATAATATATAATAAATTTGTTCTTCAACATCATCTTTATCAACATTAAGATACAAATCCTTATTTGTCCCTTGTTGTGAAGTACTTTTAATTTGTTCAATTTTCTCTTCAACATCATCTCTATCAACATTAAGATGTAAATCCCTATTTACATTATCATCGCTTGTATTTTCAATTTTCAAATGTTTTTGTTTTTCCATGTATATCTTATAATGAACATTATGGAGAGCATCATCTCGAGTGTGATCCAATTTTTTTTGGAGACCTTTTGTATTCCCCATGATTATTCAATCTATAGGTCAAGGAAAAACCAAAATCTTATAACTAAAAAGAGATTCAATCTCAAATAAAATTGCAAATATCTCAAGCTTTAAAATTTTACAGTTGAAAAAAAATTGCAAATATTAATTTTAGCTACAAAATTTTATAATCCAAAAAACCTTCAATCTAAAAAAACTTACAAATATAATTCTGTGATCCAAAATACCTTCAATTTCAAAAAAAAAAAACTTACAAATATAATTTTATAGCCTAAACGATTTTCCTTCATAGATAAAAAAGAAATTATACCCAAAAAATAATCAATAAAAAAAATAAAAAAAAATATCTCAAACTAAAAAAACTTACAAATATACATTTTAACTATAAAAATTTATAGCTCAAAAGACATTCAACCTCCAATAAAATTGCAAATATAATTTTATAACCCTTTACCTTAAATAATGTAAATATAGTTTCAAGTTTTGAAACTCTGGAGTCCAAAAAACATTCACCTTAAAAGAAATTGCAACTATAATCAAATCTCAAAAGAATATTCAAATAATTCCAAACATTAAAAAAAAATGATTTGTTAATGTGACATTAATCTTAACTAACAAATAACTCATTCAACAATGATTAATATTATATAATTACAACTTTAAATATTTTTTATTATATAGTGCTGATGAAAATATGAAAAATTAGTCCATAAATTTTGAACGAGACAAGCAAGTCCTCCATACAAGGTGAAGGGCTTATGATTTATTCTTTATATTATCATAAGTGTTTTAACTAAATATTAATAGGGACCTCTTTTGTTCAAGAAAAAAGAATAGAAAATAAGCGCAAGAATTATAATGCAACTTAGTCTTACTTTTTTTTGAGGAAAGCAAACATAAAAATAATGTCATGAAACATCCCTAAAGCTTCCATACAAGGTGAAGGGATTATGGTTTATTCTTTATATTATCATAAGTTTTTTAACTAAATATTAATAGGGACCTCTTTTGTTAACCCCCAAAAATTAGAAAATAAATGCAAGAATTACAATGTAATTTAGTCTTGCTTTTCGGATGAAAGCAACATAAAAATAATGTCATGAAACATCCCTAAAGCCTACAATATATAGGTATTGTCACACACATATGGGATCAAATTAAATTGCATTTAAAGAATATTTTAAGTAAATATAAACCTAGACCTATAATTTATAAAGAAGTTTTAAATCCTTCTTAACATTAATTTTTGGATTCAAAGCTTCATTGCATTTATTTTTAAAAATGGGGATAAAAGAAATCCTTCTAATTATAGGACTATTATGATTAGCCTCATTTTAGCTAAGCTACATAGAAGTATTTGGAAAAGAAGATCAATACATGGCTAGAAAGCAATGGAAAAAGAGTTAAAGGCGAGGTTGAGTTTAGAGGTTACCATTCAACTATGGACCACCTTGTTACGTTTAGAATCATTGTAGAGGAGTGTTGTAATGATAAAACCGATCTCGTTTGTTGTTTCGTTGATTCTAGAAAAGCTTGTGACATTGTGCCCTAGACTAACCTTTGGAATAGGTTAAAAGAGCTTAAAGTCCCTTTCGAGTTAAGAGTTGTTGCAGTAAGGTTATATGAGAAATGTATTGTCAAGTTTAGGGACACTGAGGGCTGGTCGAAAGAAATTAACTATAATATAGGAGTCCAACAAGGTTTCGCCTTATCCCCTACACTTTTCGGCATCTATATTGATAAGTTAGAATATGTTTTAGAGGAAGTAGGTTGTGTTGGCCCGAATCTCGCTAGTATAGTCATCATTCTTCTTCTTTATACTAATAATATTGTTCTTATGGTGAAGAGTCTCTATGACCTAGGTAAGAAACTTATAATCCTCAAGGACTTCTACTATAGTATGGGCATGACTATGAACACTGACAAAAAAAAAGGTTACAATTTAATCAAATCCAAAAATATCACTTACGATATTTTTCTATATGACAATGATATCTTGGAGGAAGTGACTTCATACAAATGTCTTGGAATCGATATTCACGACAAGCTCAATTGGAACTATATTGTTGAGAAAATGATAAATGGAGGGTGGAAAGATTATTATGGGCTTGAAAACAGTTTTAAATCAGTGGACCTTTGG
>JZKD02S0935561.1:46838-57154 GCA_000966675.3 Picea glauca | reverse complement strand
TGCTACCAAGGATATCCTTTCAAGGTTGTGTAATGGATGATGAGGTGGAAAGGGATTTAGACTTCATAGGTCAATGAGTTTCATGAAATACAAGGGCTCATATTATCTCATTTATGGGTGCCTTTCTAGAGGGTGTGTGGCACCTTTGTTTGCGATGCATTTTTTCCAAGCCCATCTTCTTGCCATTCTTTCTTCTTATATTTATTTCATGTTTTAAGGAAAAAGTTGAAGGCCATTGTCCTAGCTGTTAGAAATAATAGGTGTGCTCATTTAACCATAGACAATATAGCAATATTGTCACCCAACCATAGGCCAAAGCCACCCCTGAGCACCTTAACCTTGACAGAGAGAATAATTCTGGAAGAAAACCCTAGATCCAAAATCCAATCAAGATAGCGTACCACTCTCCAGATCTAGCATACCAAGCATAAAGTACAAACCATAACCAAGAGAAATTCCAAGCCTAAAACCGAAAATACTAGTTGTAGTAGTTGCAGCTGCAACTACTCTCCAAACTTGCACACTTAGTAAATTTTTGCAGTTGCGAGTTGTGTGTGTCCAAATGAGATCTGGCATTGTGTATTTATACTTCTCTTCCTTAGCTATCTGGGACGATGTCTCTTTCTAGAGGATAAAAACTCAATATTAATTATTTTCTTTAGCCAACTTGTCTTCTAGGGTTATGTCCAATGCTTTAGGGTTTCTTCTTGCTTCTCAGAATATTCTATTATTTTCAGGGTTACATGTGGAGGTTTAATACTTCCCACGGCTACCATAATATCAACACTCCCTCCTAGCTAGGGAGATATTGAAAGCAATGGTATTGAGCACAAACATACCATTCGACCGATAGCATCATCATAGCTGCATAGGCTATCTCATGATTAAATCATGAGCACCATCATCACTATAAATATCATTTGATAGCATCAACTACATCATCTCTCGAAACCATACTCCATCTGAGTAATCAGGCATGATGTTGAATAAGTCACTCCCTCCATTTTCCACCTGAAGAATATATGTCCACTAGCACACTGACTATCCATCTAGATGGTAATCATTTCCAACACTATTGATAGTCTTCATGGCAATCAGAACAATGACATTCAATAGAAAAAAATTATGTCTATCCATAGTAGTACACAAATACTATCCAGTGGTACACAACCACACCAAGTATCACACAACCATATAACCAGTGACACATAGTCACAACCAATGGAACACATCCACCATAGTGGCATACAACTATTGTCCAGAGACATACAGTCTCCATAGTAATCATATCATCTGATATCAACCTACATAACAATATCATGATACAAACTGAGTCATCCAGGTCATTCTTCCAATCACATTTGTGAGATCTGGAAGAATATCTTTCACCAGAAGGTAAAACATCAGCCATGGGTTATCTGGACTATTCTTCTCAAGAATAGAAGAATAATTGTTCCTGATTTCTGAGCTTGGACCATTCACCTAACTGGGCCATTCCTTCGGCACTAATCATAGTGCAACCTGGAGAGAATGAGTCTGCCCTAGGGAATGCATGTCCCTGATTATTGAATATGGACCATTCACCTAACTGGGCCATTCCTTCGACACTAATCATAGTGCAACCTGGATAGAATGAGTCTGCCCTAAGGAATGACTGTCTGGACCATTTCCTAATGGAAATTATTGTCCTGCACCAACCTCCAAAACAAACCATTCTTTGACACTGCTCACAACTGTGAACTTCGAAAGAATGATTGCCCGATGAGGTGGACCATTCTACTTGACCACTACTCAGAGTGAGTGCCAGGAAGAATGACTTTCCTAGACCATTCCCCCACACTGGACACAATGGGAATCACTATCTATGGTACATTATCAATCTATCGAACCATTTTCATTACGAAAATGATTGTCCGATCTGGACCATTTTTCAAACTGGAAAATTCTCGTCCATCAGAAATCTCAAACCACTTTCCGAACTCGAAAGGAACTGCTCATCCTAGACCATTTTTCAAAATGAAAAACGATTGTCCATAAATCAATAACATATCAGTGCTCCCTCCCAAATTGGGAGTAATATCTTCCTTTTTCAATAAGGAATTCATCTCCACGAGCCCCAACCTGCTTCTTGAGTACACAAACTTTTCATCTTGGACATGGGCTTTACCAAAATATCTGCTATCTGATCATCTGTGGAGATATATTGGATAGCCATTTCTCTTTTCTGGACTTCATCACGGAGAATATAATGCTTGATCTCAATGTAATTCGATCTGTCATGGAACACTGGTTTTCTATGAAGGATTCATATAACTCTGATCATTACAATATATCATGGTTGAATTCAACACTTTTGTTTCCTGTTAGCTCATGACATCGTGGAAAGTCTCAAAATGAAACATATCCAAGTAGCACTTCTTCTGTCATCATGAGAGTTTTCCATGTATTAGCAATCCATAATCCCAGACTTCTGAGTAACTATTCTGATACACTATCTCTATCATAGAAAGTTTTCACCACGATTATGTTGTATATGAGATACTCTGCATCAATTTGTTTGAATCCATACAAGGTCTTATTATATTTGCATACATGGGTCTCTTTCTGGTATACTCTTCTTTCTCACTTGCTTTATTGGCAAGAACAGTCTTTTACATGTAAATTCCAATCCATGGATACTACAAGAGGTATATCTGGTTTACTGGAACAAGTTGTTCTCATAGTCTTCTCCCTCATTCTGGAAGAAACTATGAATCTTGCAATGCTTCCATTCATAAGTCTTTTTCACATTTTCTTACATACAATGTTCTTTATCATAACTTCCATTTCTTCTGCTTGATTGCTTCTTATTGGGTTCAAACCAAGCTGGTAATCTTTTGATTCTCAATATAATAACTGGTTGTTCTTGCTTTTATTTCTTTATTGGAATCTTCATGTTCTTCCTCATGTCTCTCTTTAGCGCTTGGGTCCATGGGTTCTTCTATATGCCATGAAGCTTACAACATCTTCCTTTCATCATAGAATCATGGATGTAGATGGACAACCAAGGATACTTTAAGGCTTGTTTTCAAATAAGACTTCTTCTAGAGTCAAACTAAACATGTGTTGCTTATCATGGCTACTACTTTCAATTGGAACATGGATAGATACTTTGTATCCTCAATGGATCATATAATTTAGGATTAGCTCCCTCCTAATCCTTTCTTCATGCATGAATGCAAGCTCTTATTTTGGAATTATGTAATCAACTCCCTCCATCTAAGAGAGTCCATGCTTTTGTCTACATCCTTATTGCCTTCTGCAAAGTGTCACAAGTCTCTTTCTAATTTCCTCTTGACTGCTGACTTCTTTGTGTTTTGACTTCTTCCGGGTCTCTTCAATTTTGATTCTGATTTCGACTTATCTAGCAGTTGTTACTTATATAATAGCTTCCACAGGAATTGTTACCAAGGGTTGTAAACATACTTCATCTTTTCATTTGTATTTATTGAATTGTAGTCATCATGATAGAAATCATTATCTTGTTATTCTTCCATAGGTATTGTTTCACTTGAACATATTAAATTTTAAGAAATAGATATGCAAGATATGTACATAAACTATGTAAACATGGTATGTACAAGAACTTTGAAGAATATTGTTACCTTGACTTAGAAGAAGAAGTCTGTTTTATCCTGCTTGGCCTTCTTTGAGGGTTCCCTTTCTTCGACAATTGATGCTTCGTTTGTTTCCTTCCTTAAGACAAACTTCCTCTTATTCCTGAAATTTTTGAATTTTTTTGTGAAGGATTGTTCATCGTATTTCTTTTGGGATTTCTCTTTTGTGCTAATCCTTGATTCTTCTTGTGCACAACAAGTCCAAAGTTCTTCAAATGTGAGATACTTTGTTCTTGTGTTCATGCTTGCGAAAAATGCATCCCATGTCTTGGGAAGGTTGTTGAGTACTATATTTACTAGTTCCTTGAAATGATTTCTTCAATAGCTTGTATTTGATCTCTTAACTGAGATATTCTCACAAATTATGATGTTATGATTTCATCATCATTCATTTTCGTGTCACGAAGCTCATTCTTTAGAATCATTACTTGTCTAATGTTTTTGATTGAGAAGAGATTAGTTAGGGCATCGTGCATCTTCTTAGATGAGTAAAGATGAGAGATGTAGGGTATCAAGTGGTCTTTTACAGAGTCCACTATGATACTCATGGCATTGATGTCATTGTCCTTGAACTTTTCCATAACTGCAACGTTCTGAGGTTCCTTCTCTTTTCCTTCTTCAAAATCTGGTTCCACGATCTTTCCTTTCACGATATCCAATACTTTATTCTTGGCAAGGATGAGGTCAATCCTTATCTTCCATTCTCTGAAGTTAGAAGCACATTCTACCTTGTTTTCCAACTCCATAGAGTAAGTCATGATTGCTTTGACTTTGACCAAAAGCTCAAACTTGATGTCTTAGCTTGCTGAGAGTACCAGGAGGTGTGCTAGGTTAGGGCACACTAGGATATCCATAAATTAGGTCAATATCTTCACTTAAGGTGCCTTAACAAGAGGGTTAGGTTTTCATTGCTGCAACAAAAAATTTGAATGCAACCGCAACTGTAACTGAGAAAAATCCTCAAAATCTATCTTCCAGCTGTTAGACTGTCCGAAGATAGTGTGGGCCCATAACTTGTTAGAAATAATAGGTGTGATCGTTTAACCATAGACAATATAGCAATTTTTTCATCCAACCATAGGCCGAAGCCACCCCCGATCACCTTAACCTTGACAGAGAGAATAATTTTGGAAGCAAACCCTAGATCCAAAAGCCAATCAAGATAGTGCACCACTCTCTAGAGCTAGCATACCAAGCATAAAGTGCAAACCATAACCAAGAGAAACTCCAAGCCTAAAACCAAAAATACTAGTTGTAGTAGTTGCAACTGCAGCTACTCTCCAAACTTGCACACTTACTAAACTTTTGCAGTTGGGAGTTGTGTGTGTCCAAATGAGCTCTGGCATCTTGTATTTATAGTGCTCTTCCTTAGCTGTCTAGTCCGACTTCTCTTTCTAGAGGCTAAAAACTCAATATTAATTATTTTCTTTAGCCAACTTGTCTTCTAGGGTTATGTCCAATGCTTTAGGGTTTCTTCTTGCTTCCCAAAATATTCTATTATTTCCAGGTTTAAACGTGGAGGTTTAATACCTCCCACAGCTACCATAATATCAACACTATCTTGGTGTCCAAATAATGACAATGTCATTCACAAATACATCGCAGAAATGAGAAGGTTGGTTTGTGATAAGACCCCCTTTCTATCAGTTGTGTAACTGAGATCCATTACCTTGGCTTGGTGACCAGATGATGGTAATGACATACTACTAAATACCCATGATCATGATAGGCCGACTCGTGATGAGACCTCCCATCCTTCAACTAGCCCCTTAAGCATTCACTATCATTTATTTTTGTAGGTCCCCCATTTATTATAGAGAAGCGTTTCATTTCTTTCTTGGGAATCCTTGGGAAAAGAATCTGGAAGGTCTGTATTTAGGATTTTATCTTGCTTATCCAACAACAATCCTTTTGGGCCTTCAACCCCTTCTTCCCATGAAATGAGGACATCAAATTGGTTTATCGGGAATTTGTTTGGATATCCGTCAATAACTTCAATATCCAAGGCATTGTATGCTTCATGAAAGCACCAAAGAGCCATGTTGCCATTACTTGGGGTAATACCTCAATGGAGTCACAAGATGAGATCAAATCTCATCAAAGGGTGGAAAGGGATAAGGTGGGTTCTTGGAAGGTGGAGTCGCCAGATGAGCTTCAATAAGAGCTCATCATGGGTGGAAAGGAAAGTCCTTTAGGTGGAGTCACCAGGCAAGCCGGGGAAAAGGATTTGGGATAGCTTGCCAAAGTGTAATTAGGGTTCGAAAGAGGATTCAAAATCCTCCTTGACAATGACGCCAAAATGTTATCACACAAGTTGTAGGTTGGGAAAATCCTGACCTAGCCACCAAATGGCGAAAACAAAGAGAGAACCTACCCACTGTCGCCTTAGGCAGGTATTCCTGTCACTTTATAGGTGGAGTGATCACCTCAAGGGGGAATCCTAGTGACCCTAGGGGGAAATGGGATGGAAAGTGATATGTATGAAAGGAATGTGCCTATAGGTCAGGTTGCTAGATGGAAAAGGGATATCGGTGATCAGTCTTGAGGGTTGTTTGATGTTACAAAAGCCTTGAGTGACCTGCAAAGAGATAGTACCTTTCCGAGCCACAAGGAAAACCAAGTATACAATGCAATATATCAAGTGGAAAAGCAAGTTAATATATCAATAGTAAACATAGATATATATCAGCAAGAAACTATTAAATGAGGATGCTATATAAGATGCCAAGTGTCAAGAGGATAAATGTGAGAAATAAACTAGAAAAGAACTAGCACCACTTCAACAATAAAAATTGTGAGTTTAGCATGATAGTATGACTGTAAAATAGAAAATCTGCAACAAATACTAACAACCTTAATGGTTGTATCAAAACAAGCTAAATATCAACAAAGTTAACCAATAAAATTTACTCCTTATTGGACTAAAAAGTGTGCTAGAGTTAATAGTTTATTAGGGAGAAATAGGGTTAGTTTGGTGGGTTCCTAGGGTTAGAAGGTTAGTTTTTATTCAGAATTCGTGGCTGTAGGTTAGTTTTGTAACAACAACAAGTTTTAGTGAGAGAAAGGGGATTCCTCAATGAGTTAAGATAGCCCAAGGCACAAAGAATAGTATCCAAATGAGAGAACTTCAAGACCTTGACTTTTCATGTTTATCAATGTAATATTTTGTTTCTCCAATGCAACAACTAGTGCCTTTGATTAATGGGTTATTGGGGTCACAAGATAGAGAGCTAGAAGTACTACCTCCTTGGGGGTATAAATCCTTTCATTCCCCAAAGCAAGTATCCTAGCTAGGGTTTAGGCTAAGGGGTGTACGCCCTTATACTTCCTTAGCAAACAATTGCAAACAATATTTCTATGATAGATTATGGTGGATCTAGGTAGGTTTGTATGTCCTTATACTCCCTACTTAGCTTATCAAATAACCTTTAACTTTGAACAAAGAAAACAACAACAAGTGTAGCCTTTACCAAATTCAAGTTGCAATAAGATAAGTTCTTAACATGACAAGAGAAAACCACCATAAAGAGATAGAAATGACCTTCATAAGCTAGCACATCATCATCATGTAGTCAATAAAAATAGAGAACACCATACCATAGCAGAAGAGAGCAAAAATATTGAAGGTAGCGGAAATTTCAATCCTTAGCTTTTCACAGTGGGAGAGTTATGTTATCAAATGAGATTGACATGATCTCTATTTATAAAAAAGTCCTAAAACATAGTTTGTCCACTTAGAAAGGGTAAAACATAAGATAAGGGGTCAACAACCCTTATCTTACCCCTTGAACCAAATAATAATATTTAATTTTCACTTTAACACATTATAAACCCTAAAAGTAAGATGATGTCACCCCTCTAGGGGACGTTTTGACACTTTTCCAAGTCGTTGCAGAAGACGAAAGAGGTCGTTCGGGATCCTTGAGCCTCCTCTTCATGTGTTAGAGTCAATACTTGTCTCCTTCGGTCAAATCATGCCAAGTGTCAATGTGCAATAACTCCATCACCATCAAACCCCCTCAAGCATGACGTCAAGCCTCAAAAGGTGATGTTTTTCCTCTCCTAGGAAAGTCGTTTGGGTAATAGGGGTTGGGTAACCTCCTCCATGATGACATTTAAGCCTCCAAAGGAATGTCTCTGTGATTTGGTGTGCGGGCATACATCATCCAACCTGTGGAATTTTTTCCCCATGGAAGCCCAAGCTAGGCTTGTTCTCCCAAAACTGGCCAACAAGCAAGGTCCTGCGAAACAAAAGGGTACGCCCTCCAAAGATATCAAGTCAAAGATATCATGACAAGTATAAACCACATCTAATAAGAAAGGCACCTAAACATGTGCATCAAAACTACCTCGTCAAATTAAACAAATTCTCAAAAAACCCTATACAATTGACCAAGTTTAAGTATGGGAGGGGTGTCATAAAAGTCCTATTGGGTAGACCAAAACCCTCAAGTAGGGGATGCTCCCAAGGATAGCCTTTCAAGGTTAATTAATGAATGATGAGGTAGAAAGGGATTTAGACTTCATAGGTCAATGAGTTTCATGACATATAAGGGGTCATATTATCTCATTTATGGGTGCCTTTGTAGAGGGTGTGTGGCACCTTCGTTTATGATGCATTTTTTGAAGCCCATCTTCTTGCCATTATTTCTTCTTATATTTATTTCATGTTATAAGGCACAAGTTGAAGTCCATTGTCCTGTCTTGGTGTCTATATAACGACAATGTCATTCACAAATACCTTGCGGAAACGAGAAGGTTGGCTCATGATGAGAGCTCCTTTATCTCAATTGTGTAACTGTGAGCCATTACCCTGGCTTGGTGAGTATATGACGGTAATGCCATACCACTAAATACGCACGATCATGATAGGTTGGCTCATGATGAGACCTTCCATTCTTCAACTAGCCCCTTAAGCATTCACTATCATTTATTTTTGTAGGTCCCCTATTTCTTATAGAGAAGTGTTTCGTTGCTTTCTCGGGATCCCTAGGAGAAGCATATGGAAGTTATATATTTAGGTTTTTATCTTTCGTAGCCAACAACAATCCCTTTGGGCCTTTAACCCCTTCTTCCCATGAAATGAGGTACATGCCCTTCTTGGGTCACTAAAGTCAAAGGGCCTAGAAGAGGGAAATATGATGGGAATGTTATGATCGAAAAGTGGTAAGTATGGTCAGGGATGGTATGACAACCCCTTAAGGGACCCCTAGTCACAAACCTTCCTCAATGGTTGGCCACTTACTAGGAAATATATGGCACTCACCAAGGTGAAATAGGGTCAAAAGCATAATGTCCAAGCATGCATTATATAATCAAAAGTAGCTTAAATATAACATGTTTAAATGCCTTAAGTATTAGGGTGATTACCTGCCACAATACTTGACTTGTACCATATGGAGCAAGACCCATCTACCTTCCATAAGCTAGCTAGTGTGGTAGATGAGCTGACAATGGATCATAATGTGGTGATAGAGCATGCTTTTGTACGTGCAAGTGGACATTGCTATTCATGTGGTCTCTCGACACTCCATATCTGCAACCTAAGGGCCTTGAGACATCATCTCCTTAGTTATCCCACAAAATGGGGATAACAAGAGGATAAAAGGAAACTAAGATACTACAAGGAGGTGGTCAACCCTAATTTAGAAGATCAAAAGTATATCTTAGTTTTAAGAAAGTGCAAAGAAGAAAATCAACATAGCTAAAATAAGAACAAACTCTCACTAGCTACATAGTGAAACTGGTCGTTGGGAAATTCCCAAAACACCATGGGATGAAATAATCTACCATCTTTGTGACACTTAGAGGGTTGAAGATGAAAACAAAATCCTCTTAGATTTCCCTGCCTATTCCCAAATCAGATCCCAATTTAAAAATATGTGCCACAATACAGACCTTCCTAACCTCCTAAATCATCAAAACTATGGTGATCTTGGAACACTTCTCTTAATTCCTTTTTAGCAAAAAAATACAATTTTAAAGAAATCGAAGTAATATCTATCCTTCTTAATGTCTGATAGACCAATTGGTCCCAATGGATGTTAATCATCATCATATTCTTTTGTCATGATTTGTACAAAATTGTGATGGGAAGCAAGGCATCGAAACTAGTCATTAAATAATAGATCAACATTGTTTATTTATTAGTGCACTGTGAAATCATCCACTCTTCCTTATCACCCTCTCATACAACATTTTCACGTGAAATATAATATTGAGAGTTCAATATTACATCAATATTTATGATATGTAGTTTTTTTTCATTTTCCAAGAAAAACTTCATAAAGAAATCAAAGGGATGCTTCCTCACATTCATGGATGACATTCTTAGTAAACCTATTAGCGTAGACTAGTCCACAAAACTAGTTCAATTCCTTGTAACATTAGTAACAACCAATTAAGCTAACGCCTTGGGCTTTGTAACGAGTGATTATACAAAACATATAAATAACTTATACATGTACTATTCAGATATCAAGACTACATCGTCAATTTATCTATGATGCATATGCATACAATGTCCCCAAGTGAGGTAGCCTCGTTAAAATGACAAAATGTTTCCATTATCGTATATCATCTTACAAATATTAATTTGCCACATAAAAAATTGTTTAGATTAAAAGAAAAAGAAGAAAAAGATTTTTAATATATAATATC
>JZKD02S0935561.1:0-13730 GCA_000966675.3 Picea glauca | reverse complement strand
ATGTGTCCAACGATCACCTCCAAAAAGGGCTCAAATCTTAGGAAAAATGTGCATTTTGTCTTATATCCTCTTATGGATTCCCTTCTGGCATGTAGGGTGGAAATTAAGGCCATAATATATGCCCCCTAATGTGTAGGTTTGGGAAAGGAATGGATGGCCAAAATACATTACAATAAAATAACGTCCATGTGAGGCAGTGTGAGGAGAGAGCAAAGGAGGTTCAGAATCCAAAGAAGTCTTGCAATCAAACACCAAGTATGAGAGAATAAATAGGCCATCCCCTAAGTAGACATACAAAGACTCTGAATGAGCATCGACGCAAAAAAATACATTTCAAATCCATGATATGAAATGTTAGACCATGGCCACGAAAGAATACATGATGGATATGTTAGTGTCTAAACCTACATGATTACAAGATTGTTGTCGTTCTTGTAGCACATGAAAGTCATCATTCCTACAAGTGTTATTTTTCTAGATAGTTATCCTTTGCATCATTATTTACTAAGTTATCCATCTTTCAAACCCCTATCTGGTTCCTTTGCTTTGATCATCATCATAATCAAGAATATGTAAAAAAATATTATTTCTAAATCTTTTTTGGTTTTATAATAATATTTTATTTAAATGTATATTGTCAAACAAAAATTATTGGGTTTTTATAACCCAATATCCTAGTCAGCTCCAAAGCCACATTTCAAGTTATATTCAAATCCAACATCAAAAGTTCGAGCTTGAGTCACAAAGGAATCACATACACAAGGTGTCAAGAGGAGACCCCACGAGAGAGAAAAATGTGCACAATGTGTCAATGAGGTATCAAATCCTCGACAGATATAAACAATTTTAAAAATATTGTGTTTGGCAATGTGGGATATATTCCACAAACTGAAAAACAAAAAGACAACGTGAAAGTGACATCAATTTATAGTAGTACTAAAGGCCAAGTATCATGTTGAGAGAATCTTTCGTGTTTCATTCATATCAACACTCGGTATTCACAATAATCTTCAAAGGTATATCAAGACGAAGTTTCAAGAGAGGTATTATGATTTCATGTCAAACATTTTTAACAAAAGATTGCACTCCCTGGGAAGAAGGCACTCAAATATTCTACAGTTTTGGTTCAAAATTGGCATTGGATTCATCATTTGTGCAATGGTTGGAACTATCATGATTCCTATATGGGAGTCGAGTTGTCTTATAGCTTTAAATAAAGAAAGAAATTCCTTAAGGTAAAATCAAAGGAGTCATTATAAGTAGCTACTCACGTGGTTCCTGGTATAAGTGTTCCCTTAAGAGGCATTGGGTATATGTCCATTGGAACACTACTCTTTGTAGAAGCTCATGAGTTTGGTCATGCACTTGCAGCTGCAAGGTACATTATTGAAAAGCAAGTAGTGAAGTAATGTGAGTCTTTACCAACAAACTGCACAAAAAATATAGTAAAAATCCAGTGGTGTTGAATGTTCCTTCATGTCATATTTGGTTGGATATTTGTCTCCACGAGATATTATATTGGAAGAGCATGGTATTCATGTTAATAACCTTGAGAATTGGGCACACCAACTCAATATCCTTGATAACGCATCTGTAATTGTGGAATATTACCATGGATCTTTCACTATACTCAACCTTTGTGTGTTCGCTGAGGGTGGTAAAAATGGGTAGTTATTGCACTTGTTTATATCGATCCTCACTTCTAGATGGCAGAACATATTGTTAAGATGATTATCAATTCTGTATTTCTAGGTATCAAATCATAATTCAAAGGAATAAAAATATAAGAACCACAAATGTACAAGTGGCACAGAATCTAATAGTTAACTTCAAGTTTCAAGGCATAAAGGAAACCACAGGATTTTAGAGATAAATGAAGAGGAGCAGTCAAATATATATCCCATGTTTCAAGGCACACAATCAACATTCTGAATTGGAGCTCATAATCTTCCAAATTTTTTTCCATAAGCTCAACATATCTCTTTTATTTTTGGGAGATTTTTAGTTGCAAAAAAGGTTGTAAAAATTATAAAACTTTGTAAATGTCATATAAATACTAACATTTTCTATGTAGAAAAAGAGGGGTGGGAGTGACGAGAGAGGAAGCCTGAAAGAGGCTTGGAGAGGTATGTTGTTTTCCATTGTAATCATGTGGGTAGTTTTCCTTTATATTTTTCAACATCAGAGCTATATGAAGACCATGTTTACCAGTCTGTGTTTTCTATCATGTTTCCATATTATTTCTTCCTCTTATTTGAATAGAACTGATGTATTACAAACTTCCTATACATTAATTATTTAGTGTACTTACTTTGTTTTAGTAACGTCCTCAGATATAAAGTTTTCAATCTCAGAAAGGATTTATGTCTAATGAATATTCAGTCTTATGGATCATGCAAGTCTGATCTGAAAGTGATGCTTGTATTTTCCGTAGTATTTTTTCCTCTTTCCTCTACCTATCCATGCTATTATCATCCTCTTATATGATAGTTGGTTTGATTACCTTTGATCAATGAAATATTTCAAAGACTCCATTTCCCAATGATCTTGATCACTGATCTTTTCATGTGTTAATTGATTTGTTGTCTCACTTCTTTTCTCTCAATCTACCTGATCCAACAACTCAAACCAAACAAATTGTTGCAATAACTAAGATGTTATAGGCTTGTCTCTATAGCAGTCTAGGGACAACTTCTAGCACTAACATCTTTTGGCGTTATTGTTGGGGAACGAAGTAACGAATATTATCTTCCTTGGGCCATACGACAAAGACTAAGACTAGTTCTTGATGGTGAACAAGAGTTGGTGACAAGTTGGTTGCATCATTCACTTGGAAACTCCATTGTTGAAAAATATCTTGGTGGCTCCACTGTCAAATCCATTGGTTTCAGGATGAAGGACTCGGGTGTTGATCTAGTTTTTTTATGACTCAAGATGGGAAAGTTATTGGTAAATCTTGTTTTCCTTGAATAATATATTAAATGGATAGGTACATTGAGAGATTCTGCATATTTTGAAAATTTAAAAGAATGGATTGGTACATTATCTGAAGATGAATAAGATAAAATGGCTTCTTCAGCCTCATCTTTTGATTCAAACTTTTTCAAAATATGTCAATTTTTATATTTAGAGTTACACCTCAAGTACCTTCAGTTTTGTATGAAACCAGATGATGTATAGCGACAACTCACCTATCCTCATCAGCAGGTGCTAAGGTATGATAATAAAGACTATTATGATAATTTATGTGATCAAGATAAACAGTTTCCTTTATTATCATTAGTATAAATTTCAAACAATGAAATCATAAGCAATGCTCATGAAATGGAATCTAAAGAACATATATTAGTGGATATTGAAAGAAAGTGTAGAGTTGATAAAGGAATTTTGTGGCATGAGTTTCATGATCCCATTGCACTTTGGATGGAGTCTTTTGTTTCATTGACCTCAAGTGATACAGGTTTTGGCATTCTACTTATCTGCGGCAGTAAGTATCAGTTTTCCATGGAAAATGTGTTGCATGCATTAGGCTCTTCTTATATTTTTTCAAAAGACTACATGCAAAGAGTTATATTGACCAATAAACTACTTGAATGGTTGAACTGGAAGTTTGTTTATACTTAAGTCTTGAACACATCAATTATGTTGGGTAGATTAGGATATATAAATAAGCTTTCCATGCAAGCATTTGTTTTCAGTTTGAGTTTGTTTACAGTGTGTTTTTCAGTCTGTTAGTGTTTTCAATTTTCAATAAGGAGCCAATGCTCTCAATAAGGTCACATTTTACAAGGATTGATTGGTTAGCAGAGAAGAGTTACATATTTATAGGGTTGCAAAGGTGAACAAAGGCATGATGGTCTACGTGTTCTTGATGCCTCGCAAGGAGGGCATCATCCCCAAATGGAGCCAATGGTAGTGTCTAAACCTACATGATTGAAAGCATGTTGCATTTCTTGCAACACACGAAAGTCAAAATTCCTACAAGTGTTATTTTACTACCTACTTATCATGTGCATCATTATTTACTAAGATATCCATCTTTCAAACCCCTATATGGTTCCTTTGCTTTGAACATCATCAAAATCAAGCATATGTAAAAAATTATTATTTATAAATCTTTTTGGGTTTTATAATAATTTTTTATTTAGTTGTATATTGTCAAACAAAAATTATTGGGATTTTATAATCCAATCTCCAAGTCAGCTCTAACGCCACATTTCAGGTTATATTTAAAGCCATCATCAAAAGTTTGAGCTCGAGTCAAGAAGGCAACACATACACAAGTTTCCAAGAGGAGATCCCATCACAAAGAAAAATGTGCATGATGCATCAATGAGGTATCAAATCCTTGACGCATATAAACAAATGTAAAAATATTTTGTTTGGAAATGTGGGATATATTCCACAAACTTTAAAAGAAAAGAAAGCGTGAAAGTGCCATGAATTTACAGTAGTACTGAAGGCCAAGTATCATGCTGAGAGCATCTTCCCTATTTCATTCATATCAACACTCGGTATTCACAATAATCTTCAAAGGTATATCAAGACAAAGTTTCCAGAGAGGTATTGTGATTTCAAGTCAAACATTTTTAACGAAAGATTGCACTCCCTCGGAAGAAGGCACTGAAAGCTTCTACAATTTTGATTCAAAATTGGCATTGGATTCGGCATTTGTGTAATGGTTGGAACTATCACGATTCATATATGGGAGTTGAGTTGGTTTATAGCTTTAAATAAAGAAATAAATTCCTTAAGGGGAAATCAAAGGAGTCATTATAAGTAGTTACTCCTGTGGTTCTTGGTATAAGTGTTCCCTTAAGAGGCATTGGATATATGTCCATTCGAATGCTACTCTCTGTAGGATCTCATGAGTTTTCTCATTCACTTGTAGCTACAAGGTGCATTATTGAAAAGNATCATTATTTACTAAGCTATCCATATTTCAAACCCCTATCTGGTTCCTTCGCTTTGATCATCATCAAAATCAAGCATATGTAAAAAATTATTATTTCTAAATCATTTTGGGTTTTACAATATTATTTATTTAAATGTATATTGTCAAAAAAAATTATTGGGTGTTTATAACCCAATCTCCAAGTCAGCTCCAAAGAAACATTTTAGGTTATATTCAAAGCCAACATCAAAATTTTCAGCTCGATTCACAAATCCATCACATACACAAGGCACCAAGAGGAGACCCCACGATGGAGAAAAATGTGCACAACATGTTGATTAGGTATCAAATCCTCAACACATATAAACAAATGTAAAAAAAAATTGTTTGGCAATGTGGGATTTATTCCACAAACTTAAAACAAAAAAGACAGTGTGCAAGTGCCATGAATTTATAGTAGTACTAAAGGCCAAGTATCATGTCAAGAGAATTTTTTGTGTTTCATTCATATCAACACTCGGTATTCACAATAATCTTCAAAGGTATATCAAGATGAAGTTTCCAGAGAGGTATTGTGATTTCAAGTCAAACATTTTTAACGAAAGATTGCACTCCCTGGAAAGAAGGCGCTCAAAGCTTCTAAAATTTTGGTTCAAAATTGGCATTGGATTCGGAATTTTTGCAATGGTTGGAACTATCATGATTCCTATATGGGAGTATATTTGGCTTATATATTTAAATAAAGAAATAAATTCCTTAAGGGAAAATCAAAGGAGTCATTATAAGTAGCTACTCCCGCAATTCCTGGTATAAGTGTTCCCTTAAGAGGCATTGGGTATATGTCCATTGGAATTCTACTCTTTGTCGAAGCTCATGAGTTTGGTCATGCACTTGTGGTTGAAAGGTGCATTATTGGAAATAAAGCAGTGAAGTAATGCCATTATTTACCAACAAACTACACAACAAACATAGTAAAAATCTAGTGGTGTTGAATGTTCCTCCATGTCATCTTTGGCAAGATATTTATCTCTGGGAGATATTATACTGGAAGAAGATAGTATTCATGTTAATAACCCTGAGAATTGGGCACAACAACTCGATATCCTTGATAATGCATATGTAATTGTGGAATATGACCATGGATCTCTCGCTATACTCGACCTTTGTGTGTTCACTAAAGGTGGTAAAAATGGGCAGTTGTTCCACTTGTTTATATTGATCCTCACTTCCAGATGGAATAACATATCATTAAGATTATTATCAATTCCCAATTTCCAGGTATCAAATCATAATTAGAAGGCATAAAAATATAAGAACCTCAAATGTACAAGTGGCAGGGAATATAATAGTTAACTTCAGGTTTCAAGGCATAAAGGAAGCTACAAGATTTTGGAGATAAATGATGAGGAGCAGTCAAACATATATCCCAGATTTCTGGGAACACAATCAATAGTCTAAATTGGAGCTCATTATCTTCCATATTTTTTGCCATAACTTTGACATATCTCTTTTATTTTGGGGAGATATTTAGTTGCAAAAAGGATGTAAAAAAGCTAAAACTCTGTAAATGTTATATAAATACTAGAATTTGCTATGTATAAAAAGAGGGGTGGGAGTGACAAAAGAGGAGGACCAAGAGAAGCTTCGAGAGGTCTATTGTTTTCCATTGTAATCCTCTGGGTAGTTTTCTTTTATATTTTTCAACATCGGAGCTATATGAAGACCATGTTTATCAGTCTGTGTTTTCTATCATGTTTCCATATTATTTATTCCTCTTATTTGAATAGAACTGATGCATTACAGACTTCATGTATATTGATTATTTAGTGTACGTACTTTGTTTTAGTAACGTCCATTCAGATATCAATTTTTCATTCTAAGAAAAAAAAACTGTTTATTGAATATTCAGTCTTATGGATCATGCAAGTATGATCTGAAAGTGATGCTTGTATTTTTCATACTATGTTTTCCTCTTTCCTCTACCTATCCATGCTATTATCAACCTCTTGTTTGATAGTTGGTTTGATTACCTTTTATCAATGAAATATGTAAAAGACTCCATTGCCCCATGGTTTTGATCATTGATCTTTACACGTGTTAATCCATTTTCTATCTCACTTCTTCTCTCTCAATATACTTGATCCACCAACTCAAACCAAACAAACCATTGCAATATTTAAGATGTGCTAGACATGGATCTATAGAAGTCTAGGGGAAAATTATAGCACTAACATATTTTGGTGTTGTTGGTAGGGAACATATTAACGAAGATTATCTTCCCTGGGCTATACGAAAAAGACTAAGACTAGTTCTTGATGGTGAACAAGAGCTGGTGACAAGTTGATTGCATCATTCACTTGGTGACTCCATTGTTTAAAAATATCCTTGTGTCTCCACTGTCAATTCCACTAGTTTCAGGATGAAGGAATCATTTTCCATCCAATTGTTGTATCACTCAAGATGGTAGAGTTATTGGTAAATAATGTTTTCCTTGAAGAATATATTAAATGGATAGGTATGTTGAGAGATTTTGCATATTTTTAAGATTTAAAAGAATGGATCGGTACATTATCTGAAGATGAATATGATTAAATGGCTTCTTCAGCCTCATCTTTTGATTAAGACTTCTGCAAAAAAATGTCAATTTTTTTGTTTAGAGTTACAACTCAAATACCTTCATTTCTGTATGAAATCAGAGGATGTACAACAACAACTCACCTATCTTGATCAGCAGGCACTGAGGTATGATAATGAAGACTATTATGATCATTTATGTGATCAAGATAAATAGTTTCCTTTATTATCATTAGTAGAATTTTAAACAGTGAAATCATAAGAAATGGTGGTCAAATGGAATCTAAAGAACATATATTAGTGGATATTGAAAGAAATTTCACAGTTGATCAAGGAATTTTGTGGCATGAGTTTCATGATCCCATTGCACTTTGGATGGAGTATTTTGTTTCAATGACCTCAAGTGATACAGGTTTTGTAATTCTACTTATACGCAGCAGTAAGTATCAACTTTCCATGGAAAATTCGTTGCATGCATCAGTCTCTTCTTATATTTTTTCAAAAGACTATATGCAAAGAGTTATATTGACCAGTCAACTACTTGAATGGGTGAACTGGAATTTTTTTTATACTTGAAAGATCGATTATGTTGGGTAGATTAGGAGTTGTATATAAATAATCTTTCCATGCAAGCATTTGATTTCAATTTAAGTTTGTTTGTGGTGTAATTTTCAGTCTGTTAGTCTTTTTAGTTTTCAATAAGGATAAATTTCTCTCAATAAGGTCACAGTTTGCAGGGATCAATTGGTTTGCAGAGAAAAGTTATATATTTATAGGGTTTCAATGGTGAACAAAGGAACGATGGTATGCGTGTTCTTGATTCCTCTCAGGGAGGGAATCATCCCCAAATGGAGCCAATGTTAGTGTCTAAACCTGCATGATTGGAAGAATGTTTCCTTTCTTGCAGCACATGAAATTCATCATTCCTACAAGTGTTATTTTGCTAGCTACTTATCCTTTGCATCATTATTTACTAAGCTATCGATATTTCAAACCCCTATATAGTTCCTTCTCTTTGATCATCATAAAAAATAAGCATATGTAAAAAGTTATTGTTTCTAAATCTTTTTGGGTTTTATAATAATTTTTATTTAAATGTATATTGTCAAACAAAAATTATTGGGTTTTAATAACCCAATCTCCAAGTCAGCTCCAAAGCCACATTTCAGTTTATATTCAAAGTCAGCATCAAAAGTTTGTGCTCAAGTCACAAAGGCAGCACATAAACAAGGCGCCAAGAGGAGACCCCGTGACAGAGAAAAATGTGCACAACGCGTCGATGAGGTATCAAATCCTCGACGCATCTAAACAATTGTAAAAATATTTTGTTTGGCAATGTGGTATATATTCCACAAACTTAAAACAAAAAATACAATGTGCAAGTGCCATGAATTTACAGTAGTATTGAAGGCCAAGTATCATGTTGAGAGAATATTCCATGTTTCATTCATATCAACACTCAGTATTCACAATAATCTTCAAAGCTATATCAAGATGAAGTTTCCAAAGAGTTATAGTGATTTCAAGACAAACATTTTTAACGAAAGATTGCACTCCCTGGGAAGAAGACACTCAAAGATTCTACAATTTTGGTTCAAAATTGGCATTGGATTCGACATTTGTGCAATGGTTGGAACTATCATGATTCCTATATGGTAGTCGAGTTGGCTTATAGCTTTAAATAAAGAAAGAAATTCCTTAAGGGAAAATCAAAGGAGTCATTATAAGTAGCTTCTCGTGTGGTTCCTGATATAAGTGTTTTCTTAACGAGAATTGGGTATATGTCCATTGGAACACAAGTCTCTATAGGATCTCATGAGTTTGGTCATGCACTTTCAGTTGCAAGGTGCATTATTGAAAAGTAAGCAGTGAAGTAATGCCAGTATTTATCAACAAATTGCACAACAAACATAGTAAAATCTAGTGGTGTTGAATGTTCCTCCCTGTCATATTTGGTTGGATATTTGTCTCCAAGAGATATTACATTGGAAGAAGATGGTATTCGTGTTAATAACCCTGAGAATTGGGCACACCAACTCGATATTCTTAATAATGCATATATAATTGTGGAATATGACCATGGATCTCTCGCTATACTCAACCTTTGTGTGTTCACTGAGGGTGGTAAAACTGGGCATTTGTTCCACTTATTAATATCGATCCTCACTTCCAGATGGAAGAATCTATTGTTAATATGATTATCAATTCCCAATTTCTAGGTATCAAATCATAATTCAAAGGCATAAAAGTTTAAGAACCGCAAATGTACAAGTGGCAAGGAATCTAATAGTTAACTTCAGGTTTCAAGGTATAAAGAAAGATACAAGATTTTGGACATAAGTGATGAGGATTAGTCAAATATATATCCCAGATTTCTAGGCATGCAATCAGCAGTCCGAATTGGAGCTCATCATCTTCCATATTTTTCGTCATAAGTTCGACATATCTCTTTTATTTTTGGAAGATTTTTAGATGCAAAAAAGGCTATAAAGAAGCTAAACTCTGTAAATGTGATATAAATACTAGCATTTGCAATGTAGAAAAAGGGGGATGGGAGTGACAAGAGAGGAGGCCCAAAAGAGGCTTGGAGAGGTCTGTTGTTTTCCATTGTAATCCTGTGGGTAGTTCTCTTTTATATTTTTCAACATCAGAGTTATATGAAGACCATGTTTATGAGTCTGTGTTTTCTATCATGTTTCCATATTATTTCTTCCTCTTATTTGAATAGAACAGTTGCATTACATATTTCATGTACATTAAATATTTAGTGTACTTACTCTGTTTTAGTAATGCATGTTCATATATCAAGTTTTCATTCTTGGAAAGATTTTATGTTTATTGAATATTCAGTCTTATGGATCATGCAAGTATGATCTGAAAGTGATGTTTTTATTTTCTGTAGTATGTTTTCCTCTTTCCTCTACCTATCCATGATATTATCAACATCTTCTATGATAGTTGGTTTGACTACCTTTGATCAATGAAATATGTCAAAGACTCCATTGCCCATTGGTCTTGATCACTGATCTTTACATGTGTTAATCCATTTTTTGTCTCACTTCTTCTCTCTCAATATACCTGATCACCAACTCAAACCAAACAAACTATTGAAATAACTAAGATGTGCTAGGCTTGGCTCTATATTAGTCTAGGGACAATTTCTAGTACTAACATGCTTTGGCGTCGTTACCAAGGAACAGAGTAATGAATATTATCTTCCCTGGGATATACGACAAAGACTAAGACTAGTTCTTGATGGTGAACAAGAGTTGGTGACAAGTTGACGGCATCATTCACTTGGCGACTCAATTGTTGAAAAATATCTTAGCATCTCCACTGTCGATTCCACTGGTTTCAAGATGAAGGACTCAGCTATTGATCTAGTTGTTGTATCACTCAAGATGGCAGAGTTATTGGTAAATCTTGTTTTCCTTGAAGAAAATATTAAATGGATAGGTACGTTGAGATATTTTGCATATTTTGAAGATTTAAAAGAATGCATTGGTACATTATATGAAGATGAATATGATGATATGGCTTCTTCAGCCTCATATTTTGAATCATACTTTTGCAAAAAGAATCGACTTTTTTGTTTAGAGTTACAGCTCAAGTGCCTTCAGTTTTTTATCAAATCAGAGGATGTACAACAACAACACACATATCCTGATCAGCAGGCACTGAGGTATGATAATGAATACTATTACGATCATTTATGTGATCAAGATAAACAGTTTCCTTTATTATCATTAGTATAAATTTCAAACAGTGAACTCATAAGAAATGGTGGTGAAATGGAATCTAAAGAACATATATTAGTGGATATTGACAGAAAATTCACAGTTGATCAAGGAATTTTGTCACATGAATTTCATGGTCCCATTGCAATTTTGATGGAGTATTTTGTTTCAATGACCTCAAGTGATACAAGTTTTGGCATTCTACTTATCTACAACAGTAAGTATCATCTTCCCATGGAAAATTCGTTGCATGCATCGAGATCTTCTTATATTTTTTCAAAAGACTACATGCAAAGATTTGTATTGAACAGTCAACTGCTTGAATGGCTGAACTGGAAGTTTGTTTATTCTTGAACAGATTGATTCTGCCGGGTAGATTAGGAGTTGTATATAAATAAGCTTTCCATGCAAGCATTTGATTTCAGTTTGAGTTTGTTTGTAGTGTGATTTTCAGTGTGTCAATGTTTTTAGTTTTCAACAAGGAGCAAATTCTCTCAATATGGTCATAGTTTGCAAGGATCGGTTGGTTTGCAGAGCAAAGTTACAGATTTGCAGGGTTACAATGGTGAACAAAGGCACGGTGGTCTACATGTTCTTAATGCCTCGCAGGGAGGGAGTTATCCCCAAATGGATCCAATGTTAGTGACTAAACCTACATGATTGTAAGCTTGTTTCCTTTCTTGTAGCACATTAAAGTCCTCATTCCTACAAGTGTTATTTTGCTAGATACTTATCCTTTGTATCATTATTTACTAAGATATTCATATTTCAAACCCCTATCTGCTTCCTTCGCTTTGATCATCATCAAAATCAAGCATATGTAAAAAATTATTATTTCTAAATATATTTTGGTTTTATAATATTTTTTGGTTTAAATGTATATTGTCAAACAAAAATTATTGGGTTTTTATAACCCAATATCCAATTCAGCTCCAAAGCCACATTTCAGGTTATATTCAAATCCAACATCAAAATTTTGAGCTCGATTCACAAAGGCAGCACATACACAAGGTGCCAACAAGAGACCCCATGACATAGCAAAATGTGCTCTACGTGTCAATGCGGTATCAAATCTACAACACATATAAACAATTGTAAAAATCTTTTGTTTGGCAATGTGGGATATATTTCACAAACTTAAAACAAAAAAGACAGTGCACAAGTGCCATTAATTTACAGTAGTATTGAAGGCCAAGTATCATGTCGAGATAATCTTACCTATTTCATTCATATCAACACTCAGTATTCACAATAATATTCAAAGGTATATCAAGACGGAGTTTCTAGAGAGGTATTGTGATTTCAAGTCAAACATTTTTAACGAAAGATTGCACTCCCTAGGAAGAAGGCACTTAAAGCTTCTACAATTTTGGTATGAAATTGGCATTGGATTCGGAATTTGTGCAATGGTTGGAACTATCATTATTATTATATTGGATTCGAGTTGGCTTATATCTTTAAATAAAGAAATAAATTTCTTAAGGGAAAATAAAAGGAGTCATTATAAGTAGCTACTCCCATGATTCCCGGTATAAGTGTTCCCTTATGAGGAATTGGGTATATATCCATTGGAACGCTACTCTCTGTAGGAGATCATGAGTTTTTTCATGCACTTGTGGATGCAAGGTGATTTATTTAAAAGAAATTAGTGAAGTAATGCCAGTATTTACCAACAAACTGCACAAAAAACATAGTAAAAATCCAGTGGTGTTGAATGTTCCTCCATGTAATGTTTGGCTGGTATTTTTCTCCGTGAGATATTATATTGGAAGAAGATGGTATTCATGTTAATAACCCTGATAATTTGGCATACCAACTCGATATCCTTGACAATGCATATGTAATTTTGGAATATGACCATGGGTCTCTCGATATACTCGACCTTTATGTGTTCCCTGAGGGTGGAAAAATTGGGTAATTGTTCCACTTTTTTATATCAATCATCACTTCCAGATGACAGAACAAATTGTTAACATGATTATCAATTCCCAATTTCTAGGTATCAAATCATAATTCAAAGGAATAAAAGTATAAGAACCACAAATGTACAAGTGGCAGGGAATCTAATAGTTAACTTTAGGTTTCAAGGCATAAAGGAAGCTACGGGATTTTGGAGATAAATGACGAGGAGCGGTCAAATATATATCCCAGATCTCCAAAAACACAATCAGTAGTCTGAATTGGAGCTCATCATCTTCCATATTTTTCGCCATAAGTTTGACATATCTCTTTTATTTTTGGGAGATTTTTAGTTGCAAAAAAGGTTGTAAAATAGATAAAACTCTGTAACTGTGATATAAATACTAGCATTTATTATTTAGAAAAAGGGGGAGGGGGAGTGACAAGAGAGGAGGACCGAGAGAGGCTTGGAGAGGTCTGTTGTTTTCCATTGTAAGCCTATGGGTATTTTACTTTTATATTTTCCAACATCAGAGCTATATGAAGACCATGTTTATCAGTCTGTGTTTTCTATCATGTTTCCATATTATTTTTTCCTCTTATTTGAATAGAACCGATGCATTACA
>JZKD02S0935560.1:829970-871696 GCA_000966675.3 Picea glauca | reverse complement strand
TATATGCAGCCTGCGAACTATCTTCAAAACATGATTTCTGGAAATAGATAAGAGCAACCCTTTTCAGGAAGGAGTTCTTTAATGAGGAGTTTGATTTGCTACCATCATGACATCACCATGACATCATCACAATTACCAAAATTGTGGATAACAATTCTCCTTCCTAATTCATACAAAAATTATGCCATTGTAATTCAAATTTGATGTTATTTAGTGTCCTTGTACTTATTATGATAACACTCTTGATTTGATGTGACTTCCTCACATTCCACTCTACTATTTGAAATCATCATGTTAATGCCATGTCATTATGTTAACATTGAGTGCCAAGTTACTCCCCCCACCAAGGCTTATTGTTCAATGACCACATTGACTAGTTTATAGGGTAGTGATGTAATGAAAGAGTTTGGTTAGGGGGATATGGAGGTTAGAGGTATCATGACATCCATATCTACCTAAATCATAAATTCATAAACTTCAATACAAGTGATGTACCTTTTCTATTAATTGAAGGTTGAATATTGCAAAGGATTTTGCATGGTGGTTTGATGAGTGTAATGAGGATTGATGATTAGTGCATGAGATTATTATTGGTATGAATGTATTTTTTCGATGGTTGAAATTATTGATTTTGACGAGGAGGATGAACAAATCCTTTTTTGTAGCATTATGTGGTTTGTGTGGATGCGACGATTGTCTTTTATAATATCATTTATCTCTTGTAGTTTCCTGTAGAGTCACACCTATGTAATATTTATTTCTTGTAGTTGCATGAAGAGTGACATCTTTGTAGTCTCTATATCCTATAGTTGTTGTGCAATGACATATTTGTATTCTCTATCTCATGTAGTTGATTGTGGTGTTTTGTAGTTTTATTCTCTTGTAGTTTCTTGTAGAGTCACAATTCTATAGTTGCCTATAGGGCGATAGTTCTATAGTCTCTATATCTTGTAGTTGCATATAGAGTCATAGGTTTGTAGTGTTATTCTCCTACAGTTGCTTGTAGAGTGAAATTTATGTATCTTTTATCACCTATAGATGAGCATTTGATTGCATTGGTGTATTTTTGAAACTCCATGGTGTAATTGCATATCTTATTTCATTTTAGCATTATTGGTGCAACTACATGTTATTATACTTTCCTATTTTGAGACCCTATCCTTGTTCTTTACACCAATACTTAGTTGAGGTTGCTTTGAATAGTGGTTGTAAGTGTTAGCGATCAAAATTGCACTGGCATTTTTAAAAGAATGACGCCTAATATTGTAGGGAACATTTGACTAGCTTCCTGAGCTCCAAATGTATATTTGAAAGCACCATTGGAAAGCTTAGGATTTCTAGATGTCGATCGACTATTCAAGCATGTAAAACAGACTCTCCATGACTGAGAAATTTGATTTTAAAAAAATCTGCGCTTTAACTAGCTAACTCGTCTTAAATTTTGCTAGTTAGTTGGTGAAAGCTCCGCCTTTCACCAACTAAGGAGCAGATTTTTGGGTAAATTAGCTGGTGAAAGCCTGTCACAGCTAGAATAACCAAAACTTTGCCCAGATCGGAATTTTTTGAGTTTGAATGGTTTGAAACCACTTTAAATGGATGGGTGTTGAATTATCAAGTCTAATTCAAAGGCTAGTTTTGAGGGATAAGGTCAAAAAGAGGTTTTTCAACTACATTTGGCATCTTTTTCAAAGGCAAAATATCAGGGTTTTTGCACACTTCACCAAATTTGAATTTTATCTTTGGAGGACCAAATCAAACAGCCTTGGGAGGCTAAAACTGCACTTCATCAACAATCTACTACTCTTAGAGATCATTAGATAAGACCTTTTCCTATTTTGTTTTGATTTTCCATTTTTAGTATTCTAGATCCATTTTTATAGGATCTCATCCTACACTTGTTGTATCTATTTTGATTTGACTATTTTTAGTAAATCTGATACATCTTTCAAGGATATAGACTTCATCTTGTAAGGCTATAAAGCCAAAGACATTTGGAGCACTATGGGTTCAACTAGGATACATTTTTGTGCTACTGTATAAACTCTTATGATATAATAAAATTGCAGTCTTCTTTCGTTTTCAATATCAGAAATATCCATGTTTCCTTTTCTGTACTTCATTTCAATTTATCTTAGCTTATGAACATTGTTATCTCTTTATTGAGCTCATAGATTTGAAGTGAAGGATTTTCTTTCTATCTTGTATTAAGCCCTACACCCAACTGTATTTGGCAATCAAGATTAGTGTTCTTCATCCTCTCATTTGAAATTACTTGATCTGATCATTGTTTTCTGAAAGCACTATTTCATTTGAATGTATGTTGAGTTGTCTGTCACATTAATTATTGAAGTAATCCCATTGTTCCAAGCATACCTACACATTATTTTTAAGTTACCAAGCATCCTTATTCTACAACCCTAAGGAGTTTCTTGGAGTGATAACAAATTGGCGTTGTTGCCGGGGAGAGGAAATTGAAGCTCAGCTTCCTCGGGAAACGACAAGATCCGGCTTTGATGATAGACAAAGCCAGGACATCATTTGGTTGTAATCATCTATCTAGCGACTCCATGAAGGACGAATTCAGTGGCGACTCCATTGTTCAAAAAACTTTTGGTGACTCCACTGGTATGACATGAACAAGATCTTAGCAAAGAGGTATGCATTCTGTGATTTTTCAAGTATTTATGGTTTCCCTAATCCGTTGCCTAATAGATATGAATGGGAAAATAGTCTTCCCATATTTTGAGGAGAAGAGTGGGAAGTTCCAGCTGAACATTTGCTGGAATTTCATGATTACATACATCGATCGCAAGTTGTGCATGAGGATGTTCAGATCCGTCTATTTTGTTTTTCATTAGAAGGGATTGCTCGTGATTGGTACCGGTCTCTACCTATTACTAGTATCATCTCTTTAGCTGATTTTCATGCTGCCTTCCATGTGTTTTGTAAAGGAATATTTTTAGATGGCTTTCTATTTCCTGAATGTTGTCATGAGTTCAATTTTCTATATAAAGATCCTAACATTCATGAAGACTTTGCTGCAACAGAAGATACTCTTCATCATGATCAAGAAATCAATGATCCACACTATGATAACCTTAGTGATGCTTTTGACATTGTACCAAATACATCTACTGTTTTAGGTTGTCATGAAGATCGAATTATTCCCTTTGAAGACTTGAAAGGTGACGAGCAGATTGACAAATCAACAAGTGAAATTATTGAATCTGCAGTAGATGATGAAGGCAACCCTCAGTTTTCAGTTTTGCAGACAAAGGGGAATTGCAACAGATACAAAGAGGGAGATAGTGTGATGAAAAGTTCAGATCAGCAGTTGAGCTTGCATTCTTCCTTGACAGAAGAAGAACAATTTGCATTCATCACTGAGACCAGTGTTGGAAATCAATGGTTGCAACACAGTCAATTTGACCAGCAACTCAAAGAGGTATTCTTTAATGATTTTGAAGACCCTATTGCTGATCATTTGGATTCTATAAGCAGCATAAATGTCCAAATATTTTTGTCAGATGAAGGTTTCTCTTGTCAACTTTTCAAATTGCATTACCACGATCTATGGTTTCTTTTATCTTTTTGGAAAATATCAAACATGATATTAGCAAGTCAATTACTTTCTTGGCTGCTTTGGAAATTTAGTTTTACTTGATCCATCTGCCTCTACTGGTTAGTGTAGGGATTTATAGAAGAATAAGCTCTTTCTCTAAGCAAGTAGATTACATTTAGTTTTCTTAATTAGGCAAAGAGACTCCCTTTTCACGCTTAATGGCTCGATCTGGATCATCCCTCCATGTTGCGGCTACTCAGTTAGCCTCGAGTCATCCATCAATCTCTCAGGTGTTTATTGCAGATTCAAAGAAATTTGATTTTTTCCCCAAGTTAGTTTTTCTGGGTTTTCACCAGCTTATTGGTTTTGAAATCCGCTAGTTAGTTTTTGAAAGCTTTCCTTTTCACCAGCTAAAGGAGGGGATTCAGGGAAAATTAGCTGGTGAAACCTGTTATATGGCAGCAAGGTTGTATTTTTTCCCAGATTTGACTTTTTCTCAACCAATTCTTTCGAGGTTGGTTTCTAAAGATGCAGAGAACCTTGAAGAGCAGTCACAAAGATCAGAAGGTTTCGAGATCTGGTTCATCTAGATGCACAATAAAAAATAGGAACCATGAAAACCATTTCAGATAAGCATTAGGTAGTAGTCTTGCTTGGAGAAGGTGGATTACAACATAAAATTGGTGTAAATATGGCTTTACAATCTTTTATAGGCCACACAGGTCATGTTAGAGATCAAAATGGAGATGTGACTGGTGTTGGTGCTCAACACTCATAGTGTTATGCTGCATGGTATGGTTATTGTTCAGGGATGAAAGTTTTGACCCCCTATTCTTCATAACACTCTCGTGGATTGATGAAATCTGCCATCCGTGATCCAGATCTTATCATTTTTCTTTATTTAAATCCCCAAATTATCATGGATTTCTGAAATGAGAAATTCCAGATCACGAGCTTCACGGATAATTGAAGGTTGAAAGGCCTAAGTCTCAGGCTTTTAGAGAACCCCAAGCATAGCATCAGAAAGCTTCATAATTTCACAGAGTACACAGATAGCTAGGGTTAAATAATAACACTAATTTCCCAAAGTTACAATGGCATGGGTTTGGAGCTTAAAGAATTAAAAATTCAGCAACCTTAAGGACAATTGTCCTATGGTGGAGGAAAAAGAGAGAATAATTTATGTCAAAATTATAAGAACGGAACTGCACGAGACTAATATTTTGGTTTATGCTCTTGGTGGTCTTTCAATTGGAGATAACAATGGGCTCAAATCCATTCTATTTTTCAAACATTGCCATTTGTGTTTTCTTCATTCTATCTACAAGTGCGAGCGCAACTTTTCCTTCAGAAACATCCACCCACATTGTGGTCTTGATTGACTATCCAGGAGTGAATGCACCATTTGGGAAATATATCAAGCAACATTTTTCTCTAAGAAGCAACTATGATGGAACATCTGAGGGTAAAAGCGCAGGTGGAACTAAAGATGACTTTGGCTATGATGATGATGAAAGCAAGTGGGCAATTACTGCTACAGGTGGTATACCTCCTCTTGTCTAGATTCTGGACGCAGCAACGTTGTTCATGTTCTTAAGTCTGAGATCTCTCGTGTGAGGTATTCTTCGCCCGATTTGATCTGGGATTGCTTTAATATGTTCAAGGATGGCGTGGTTCTGCATCTGTTGGTCGTTCGACGCGTGGAGTTGTGAGCATTGTTATGTATGCTCCGGAATTTGATCGGATTTGCAGAGAGTCCGGTCGAAAGGGTTTGTTGAAATTAATATTTTTATGTTTTTGATTTCATTTGTGCGATGAATGTGGGGGATATTCAAGATTCGCCGATAATTATGGAGTTGCAGTGTGATCGGAACTGGATTCGGGAGGGAACTTTTGAAAGATTGATGTTTTGAAGACAAACATATAAGCGGGAGATTCAGAGGGATGTTTAGAGATTTTGATGGAGGTAATGTGTGAATCAGAGATGCAAAGTGATTTGATTTAAATTCCTGATGTTAAGATTGATGTTTTGAAAAAGAGATCGATAGGCAGAGGATGCAAAGTGATCTTGAAATCCTTAATTGGATCTTCAAAAGCAAAGGAGACTCTGCAATTGTTATTAGGAACCTCTGTAATCATAATGAAGATATTTGTGCATGTGTTGAAAGTGTATATGTTGTACCTGCACTGATATGGTTAAGATAGTCCAAGTGGAAAATAAATTGCTGCAAGGATACGAAACCATCTTACTCATAAATCAGATAGCAACACTTTCAACCAACTCACTGCTTTGCTGACAAGTGACTTACCAAAATCAAAGATCAAGAACATCAATTTCCCAACGATGGTATGGGCTGCAACATCATTAATGCAAACAATAAATTTGATTTGATCATGAAAGGTTTCCTTCTTGAACAAAATGGAACTTTCACCAGGGTAGAAGGCAAAATTATAGCCAGTTAGTTGATGAAAAGAAGAGCTTTCACCAGCTAACTAGAAAATCTTAAGGTGGAATAGCTGGTGAAACCTGAGACTGGCCAGCGAAGGTGTATTTTTGCCCAGATCGAAGTTTTTCTCAACCAAACATCCTGAAAATAGTTTCTAAAGATGCATATTGAATTTACACATCAAATTCAAGACCCAAGTTTGATAAAAAAAAAGATGTTTGAAGAGGTGTCAAAGTCAGATTAGACACCTATTTTTGGGGTACAGAATCAATTGTTTTTGCCAAAGATAGCAAATTCGATTCTATCATGATCAAAGTACATCTACGAGCCTTGGAAGGCTATCTGCACACATCAGAGGTCGAGAAAGATGAAGACTCTTAAATAATATGAGATTGATCTTAATTTAGGATCATCTTCTATTATTTAGGATCTATTTTGACTATCTGTTTTTAGAATATTTGATCCATCTTTTTAGGATCTAAAAATGCTTTGTATCTGAAGCTGCTGGAAAATAAAAAGTCAAAGACCTCAAGCTGCTTGCAATACTCTCATTTCAAGCTTGAAGTTATCCTGGAATTTTTAAAACCATGGTTACATATCTCACCATCCTGCCTATGTTCAACACTTTTCTTCTTAATAAAGATATTGCCACAACATATGCCATGTCAATGTGCAAACAACATTTCCAGGGGAGTTTGAAGTAGACATGCTACAGATAAAGAAGATTGGGAAAGACAACAAGAAACTTTGGAAAAAAGCCAGATGATAAATTGTAAAGGATGAATGACTCCATGCCCAATACTAAAGACACAGGGCCTGCCAGGTTCTTGGGGACCTCGCAGGGAGGTCTCCATCCTAGTTGGATCCAGATGTTAGCGATAAAAAATGCACTGGCATTTTTAAAAGAATGATGCCTAATCTTGTAGGGAATATTTGACTAGCTTCCCGAGCTCCAAATTCAGATTTGAAAGCACCATTGGAAAGATTAAGATTTCTAGATGTCGATCGACTATTCAAGCATGTAAAAAAGACTCTCCATGACTGAGAAATTTGATTTTAAAAAAATCTGCGCTTTCACCAGCTAACTCGTCTTAAATTTTGCTAGTTAGCTGGTGAAACCTCCGCCTTTCACCAGCTAAGGAGCAGATTTTCGGGTAAATTAGCTAGTGAAACCCTGTCACGGCCAGAATAACCAAAATTTTGCCTAGATCGGGATTTTTTGAGTTTGAATGGTTTGAAACCACTTCAAATGGACGGGTGTTGAATTATCAAGTCTAATTCAAAGGCTAGTTTTGAGGGATAAGGTCAAAAAGAGGTTTTTCAACTACATTTGACATCTTTTTCAAAGGCAAAATATCAGGGTTTTTGCACACTTCACCAAATTCGAATTTTATCTTTGGAGGACCAAATCAAACAGCCATGGGAGGCTAAAATTGCACTTCATCAACAATCTACTACTCTTAGAGATCATTAGATACGACCTTTTCCTATTTTGTTTTGATTTTCCATTTCTAGTATTATAGATCCATTTTTATAGGATCTCATCCTACACTTGTTGTATCTATTTTGATTTGACTATTTTTAGTAAATCTGATCCATCTTTCAAGGATCTAGATTTCATCTTGTAAGGATATAAATCCAAATACATTTGGAGCACTATGGGTTCAACTGGGATACATTTTTGTGCTACTGTATAAAAAAATATCCATGTTTCCTTTTCTGTACTTCATTTCAGTTTATCTTAGCTTATGAAGACTGTTATCTCTTTATTGAGCTCATAGATTTGAAGTGAAGGATTTTCTTTCTATCTTGTATTAAGCCCTACACCCAACTGTATTTGGCAATCAAGATTAGTGTTCTTCATCCTCTCCTTTGAAATTACTTGATCTGATCATTGTTTTCTGAAAGCATTGTTTCATTTGAATGTATGATGAGTTGTTTGTCACATTAATTATTGAAGTAATCCCATTGTTCCAAGCATACCTACACATTATTTTTAAGTTAGCAAGCATCCTTAGTCTACAACCCTAAGGAGTTTCTTGGAGTGATAACAGTAAGGATCATTCTTGCATGGTTTGGGGAGGCCTTTTAGGCCATGTAAACATCTCCATACATTATGTTTAGATAATAGCTTAAGTATAAAAATGTATATATATAAGTAAATGGTAAAATACATGTAAGAGACCATAATTGAATGATTAATTGGAGTGGGTATAGTTGCTCCAACCATATCTTTATTGTATAAATAATATTGAAGAAGGAATAAGAACTTCGTTGGATATGCTTCCAACACAACTCTCTTGATTATTCATGCATGTATTTTGTTTTGGTGCAATGTAGTCCTTTCTTGAATGCATGTGTAATCTAGCATATTACAACACATGGATACAGGTGGATGTAGGATTCGACCTTATACTTTGGTATTGGCCTTGGATAATTTTGGAGTTTCATTAGAGTTTAAAATACTATGTTTTTCTTTCTTTCCCTAGATGCAAAGTATTGATTTGATCTACTTTTCCTTGGAGTATTAGTAATTGTCTTCTTGCTCCAGACTTCAGTAATTTGAACTTGCATTGTATTACTTTGTGTAGACTAATGTTAATTTGTATGCTCAAAACATAACATATTTCCTTGTTCCATTGTGGTTTCTTCCAGATATTTCCAAACTGGAATATGACTTTCCTATGTTGACCATTTATGAAGACTTTTTTTATGTTTGAATTTTGTGCATAACCTTATGATTTGTTGATGAGGCTTTTCCTTGCATACCCTATTTTCTTTAGATTTATGAGTTGGTAAATATGGAAGCTACTCTATCTCCTTTATATTTTTGAGTCGGTAGATATGGAAGCTTTTAATTACACTATACATAGCTCAATGAGGCTCTCATTTTTCTTCATGTATGTGTGAATTCTTATATATTCCTTGCATTAAAAATTTTGATATGGTGAAACATGTAGGCATGCTAGAAAATATATGCATGAATTTATTTTTTTGATATACAACTCGAGAGGATTTTTCCATGCACATTTTGACAGTGGCATGTCCTTGTATTATATTTGTTGGAACCTCTATAAGACCCTATTTCCTATGGTTTGATTTTATGAAAGAAAGGGTCCACTAACTATCATCTGATTTTTGTAGATTTATAGAATGACTTTATAAGCATAAAATATCGAGTATTCATACCTTTGTTTAGAATATCTGATGTCCATATGTTTCATGGTTTGTTTTTATATAGAAGTTGGTGAGATTTACTGCATGTTGATGGAGTTTTGACCTTGTTTTCTCTATGTTCCCTTATGGTAGTGGGTCATGGACCTGTCATGCATTGCTATTCTTCTCCTTTTATATAGGTCTTAGAATAACTAGGATGATCATTGCATGATGATGATTATCTTGTAGTGGTTGTAGATGTGCTTTGTTATGTCATAGAAGTATGTTATAGTATTGATTTTCATTGTAAAAATTCCATACTTCTTGTTTTTGTAGATTTGAATTGTAATATTTGAAAATGATCTATTTTATTGTAATATTTGTAGAAGTGGCTAATGAGGTAGTAGGCATGATGTATAATTTGAATATAAAATTTTAGAGTCATGGACTTTATTCCATGTAGATTAAGAATGTATGTAATCACTTAGGAATACATTTCAATAACCTTTTATTGAAATTTTCCAAGTTTCTAAGTATAGTATATCCCCGATATTATATTGGAGAGTGCAAGATTGGACATATTATCTATTTTTCACATTAGTTGATTACTTGCTTCAGGGATACACTAAACACAATCTGATCAAGCTACAAGTATTTGCAATTGTGAAAGACCATACCTCTCCATATGATTTGTGCTTTGATTTTGTAATGTACTTACCTTCTAAGGATGATGTTCCTTTGAAATTATTCTTGATTTTGTAGCAGGTGTGCTTGAGAATACTTGAATTGAATTAACCTTATCTGCATGACGGATTAGTAACATAAAGAGATTGAATTTTTCTTTTAATGTTGTTTCTTGTTCTTCTTTTTTTCTTAGAGCACATATGCCATTATTGGTTTTCAATAGTTCTCTTTCTCATTGTGCCTTAGGGAAGTTTTAACCATGAGAAAATTGTCTTATTATTATTTTTATTTTATAGGAATATGCTTGCCTCAATGAAGGTTTTCAAGTGAAGACATGTCCCATATGCCTCAAGGAGGTTTTCATCATGGGAATTTTTATTTATTTTGTTATTTGGTTTTTTTCTTTTTTCTTTTTGGAGATGATCAATCTATTTTGAGAGAATTACGACTCTCAATTAGACCAAGATGTTGATATTGAATATTGATATGAAATTCTATATGGATAATGATTTCTTGTAGCGTTTGATTCTATGTCCACTAACTAACAAATATAGTTTCTCTTCAACAATTATCCTAATATTTATTGACCCATTTTCATATCATGTATAAATATGGTAAGGTCTCAACCCTATTGTTCTCATATTACATTTTAAATCCTTAAATATTGAGTCATATAAAAGGGTCCAATATCCTTCCTTGAAGATCTTTGTATTGATGTACTTATCATGCTACTTTTTCCTTTGTTGTTGGACCATTTCAATGTATAAGAAGGAATATTTCCTATACTCATCTAGGGCATTTTATTTTTTAATGTTTCTTGTTGTGATTCTAAGATATTGAATCCTAGTTGCAGGGTCGTTCTCAATGTTTTAATCTCAAACCCTATGGGGATCATAAACTTGTTTTCATAAACTAGTTCATAGGGTGTAAACCCTATGGTAGTTTTATATGTAGTATTGTATTCCCACATAAATTATATCAATCTATTTGTTGTATCTCTTTTGCACTACTTGAATATCTTTATTAGGATGTTCTCTAGCTCTTAGTTTGTCACTTCTACTTGACCATTTTCTTAAGGAAAGTAGGTCATTGACTTCTTTTATTTGATATTTTATAAGCTCATGAGTTTTTTTATGAAATTATTGGAACATAAATCATTGATGGTTCAAAACACATCTCTTGGGTTCAGTCAGCCGAGAGGTTGACCTACACCTGGACATAGTCAGTTGAGTGATCGACCAACACACTACATCATCTGGTCAAGTAGTCGATGTGCATGTCAGTTGGATAGTTGACCAACATTCGAAGATATTCGGGTGTTGGATCGACCAACCCAACAATCGAATACGAGTTGGACATGTAGGCGATCGGTTTGAGCATCCTTGTCGAGCTGGATTGTGTGGATTTGGAAGAGTCAACCTTAACAACTGACACTTACATGTGGACAAGATCTTTTGGATTCTATGGAAATTGGTTATATCTTGAGGCTATAAATAACATACCCCTTGGTTCATTATCATCATTCATATCGTGCAATATATCATGTGGATCAAGATGTGCAACATTCATTGTGATGTTATGCTCATAATGCACCTTGCTTAAGTGTTGTAACGGTGTCTATAGACACCACCTTTTGTCTTCAATTTTTTTTTTCCTCTTGAATTATCTGGAATGCTATGTTTTTTGTTTCATTTTGTGTTCCACCTTATTCCCCAACATGGTATCAGAGCCAATGGTTTAAAACATTGACCTATTATCTATAAAACTTGTTGAGTCAGATTTGTTGTGTGATTGACTATGGGTCGATGGTTTACCGATTGGAACTTATTGAAACAGGTAATTCTTTGTCTGTACATCAAAGATGGCTTCAAATATTGATCCCATTGTTTTGAACTAATCAAATAATGCAATATGGGAACCAAATATGGAAACCCTACTAAAGAGAAAAGTGATGAAAAGACCCCTACATGGTCTCTTCTATTACCCACAATATGGAAGCTTTTATAATCTCATGATGCTCAATAAGTCCTTAAAGGGATTGTCCAAGGATAAACTTTCTACTCTATAAATTCTTCCTATGACCTTCAACTCCTCAAGAGCTTCAATATTCAATTTAGTGCACAAACCAATTTTTTTTCAATCAATCACATAATGGATTGATGCCATAATTCAAACTCATGTTTCATGTGCATTCTATGCTCTCTATCTATTCTTTATACATTTATGGTGTATAGTCTTTTTGCTTCGTCCTTTCTCTTTTATTCCATGTGATCAACGGTTTTGATCGAGCACTTATGCCTTTAGCGCTAACTCCTCATACTTTTCATCCATGTAATCAGGGCTTGTGTGTCCAAGCGCTAATCTCGAAGGCGCTTGACTCCATAACACGTTGGTGCTAACTCCTAGCTCCATTTTCCATATGACTTGGACTCATGACCAAGAGCTAACCCAATTAGGTGCTTACCATATAATTTACTTACTTGTGCCAATCAACGATTATGACTTAATCAATTAGTGAGATATACGGTACACTTGTTCCAACATGACAATGCGTTAATTTTTTTTCCATCAAATTAGTGAACAACCCATATCTAAGCATGCTACACCCTTTGAATTAAATCCCTTGTAACTTACGACATGCTATGAACCTTTGTCGTTTGATCTTCTCTCAAATCCCAATGAACAGTGATAACTTGATCTAGCTTCCACCACACATCCTCTATGATTGGACAAATCTCTCTCACCTGAACTCTAATCTAATGGTATAAACCTCTTCCCATCCGATGGTTACAATGAATCCCAATATGATCTGATGGTCAGTATTTAGTATTCCCTTTATCAATGTCATGTTGTTGATCAATGGTGCAACTTTGTCCCGATAAATATGATCACCAAACAAACATCCTCCTCGTTCTTTTGGGTTTACACAGGTTCAATGATCAATCTCAATCGTTGATCACTTCCTTTGATCAATGATCAACGGTTAGGGTTTCTCTCGACTATAATAGGTTCCTCCAATAGGTTTTTGTACAATTTCATGGGGAATTTGATCCCAGTGATGCTTCCAATGAGCACTTATCCCTCCTGAGCTTTTATCCTTTGTGTGTTTTCATGCACACTGCATTACAATCATTATCTCTCCTGAGCTTGATAACTTGTACCTGCAACTAAACAATTCACCAATTGTACAAAGACTTAATATTCACAATAACAAATATTTCTTGTGCATAAGAAGCTTCACACCATCCACTGGATAATACTCGAAATAGAGTATTTCTCTCTTCTATATTAATCAAAATACATAATTTACATAGTTTTACATGAGGAAAATCTATGCCTTCTTGGCCTTCTAGCCACACTAGGGTTTTCATTATTAACACTCTACTTTGGCCTAATTTCACTCTAAAATGGACACACTCTATTTGGCATGATCTACATTCACTTGGCCACTCCTTATTTGGCATGATTTCTTCCTTAATGGCCACACTCTTCCTCTTAATGAATCTAAGGCTTACAACCTTTGTACATGAAGATACTAAACTGAAATTAGTTCAGATCCACAAACTTCTCTCATAATCCCTAAGGATCATCTAGATCCACAAATCACTCAATCATTCCCTATTTTTAGGATTCACAAATCCTTATGAGAACTAACTAACCCTAAATATATCAACTCCTCTCATGTTCTCATACATTCAAGAACACTTACAATTCAATCCTCACATTCATTATCAAACACCTATCCTATGTCTCTATTCTAGGATTCATTAAAACATAGGAAAATACAATAAAACAATCATGAGGGAACCAACTACCTAGAAAATGAAAGAATGCCCAGGTCTCTACCAGATGTACAAGGTTTTGGAAGCAGGATGCTCTTGCATCAGACTCCCAAGGGAAAAAAATGTTCATGATCTCCTAATCATGAGTTCCTTTTGTTGAAATCCTCCTGGATCCCAAACTTAATTATGTATTTGTGCTCTTGCTCCATTATCTTGCTGCTCTATGGTCGTTTCCTGAAATTTTCCATTTTATCTGTTGATGTAGATATTATTTACCTATGCATGTATTCCTTGTGAAATATTCACGAACAACATCCTCATTAGCTCAATATCTATGTTCAGTCTATCCTCCAGTTGGTACATTCTCTGCAATTTGTTGTTTTGTTGTTGCTCTCCTCTAGTTGTTGCATCTCCTCTTCATCGTTGCTCTTTCTGATCTGCAGTATGTCAAATTTCTTTCTATATTAATCCAACATGCAATCCTTATCCCCTTCATCTCTAGTCATCCATTCCTCCAAAATTCCACATCTTCCTCAAAATTCATCAACTCAAAATGTTGAATTTGAGGTCTCCTTTCATCTCTAAGAAATAGCTCAAAATCTATTTATCTAATCACCTTTTCATGTTCATCATTCTCTTCTATCCATGCATCCTTAAATTTGAATTGAAATTATAATTCACTTTTACCTCCTTAGATGCTAAAAACACCTCTTCTTTACTACTAGGCACTTGTGAACATGTTTCTTCTCTAGATGTACTTTCTTCTTCTGACTCATGTTCCATCAACAATATTTTCAACAGATTAATTTCTTCCTCCTGTTATCACTCCAAGAAACTCCTTAGGGTTGTAGACTAAGGATGCTTGGTAACTTAAAAATAATGTGTAGATATGCTTGGAACAATGGGGTTTTTAATGATCAGTGTAATAGACAACTCATCATACATCTAAAGAAACAGTGCTTTCAGGAAACAATAATCAGATTAAGTAAATTGAAAGGAGAGGATGAAGAGCACTATTCTTGATTGCCAAATACAACTGAATGTAGGGCTTAATGTAAGATAGAAAGAAATCCTTTACTTCAAGTCTATCAGCTCAATAAAGAGATAATAGTCTTCATAAGCTAAAATAAACTGAAACAAAGTACAGAAAGGGAAAGATGGATATTTATGATATTGAAAATGAAAGGAAACTGAAATTTTATTCTGTAAATAAGAGTCTATACAGTAGCAAAAATATATTCCCATTTTGAACCCCTTCTAGTGCTCCAAATGTCTTTGGCTTTATAGCCTTACAAGATGAAATCTAGATCCTTGAAAAATGGATCAGATTTACTAAAACTAGTCAAATCAAAACAGATACAACAAGTGTAGGATGAGATCCTATAAAAATGGATCTAGAATGGAAAATCAAAACAAAAATAGGAAAGGTCCTATTTAATGATATCTAAAAATAGTAGATTGCTGATGAAGTGCAGTTTTAGCCTCCCAAGGCTGTTTTATTTGGTCTTCCAAAGATAAAATTCGAATTGGGTGATGTGTCATTTGATCCCTATCATTTTTCCCTTGAAAATGACCAAATCTAGTCAAAAAATTCCCCTTTGACTTTCATCTCCAAGAATGTCCTTCAGATTTTGATTTGATAATTCATAACCAGTTTATTGAAGAAGATTTCAAACCATTCAAACCCAAAAAATATCGATCTGGGAAAAAATTCAGCTATTCTGGCCGTGACAAGCTTTCACCGACTAATTTACCCGAAAATCCTCTCCTTAGCTGGTGAAAGGCGGAGCTTTCACCAACTAACTAGTTATAATTCTGCCTTCTGCATTGGTGAAAGTGCAAATTTTTTCAAAATCAAATTTCTTAGTCATGGAGAGTTTGTTTTGCATGCTTAAATAGTCAATCGACATCTACAAATCCTAAGCTTTCCAATGGTTCTTTCAAATCTACATTTGGAGCCCAGGAAGCTAGTCAAATATTCCTTACAATATTAGGCATCATTCTTTCAAAAATGCCAGTGCATTTTTTATCGCTAACACCTCCCATCTTGCAATCATTTCATCTGAATGCTTCTCTTCATCCTCCCTTTGGCTATCTCTATGAGCCAACTCATCTTTGTTTTCTACAACAACAAGTTCTTCTGATTGTATGTTAGCAATCCCATTGGAAATATGTGTATGTATTCCTCTTTGGTTGTCTTCATGAGACACTCTTGCCTCATATTCCATCAGAATATAATTTTGATCCTTTCTTCATGAAATGTTTTTATACATTTATTTTTATTCCTTCTTTCCCTTGGCAGCTTCAAGTGACTCATCACATGCTAATCTTGCAATCACACAAAAATTGTCAGTTACAAAAACATAAGGATTAATATCCTTCTTTTCTTCCTTTGTTAGCACATCCACATGCTCATATGAAATCTCTAGAGAGTTCATGAGACTTCTTGCAAGTCTCTCATTCTCCAAGCAATATGTGAGATGCTCAAGAGGTATCATCTCAAGATAATCCTCTTGAAGAATGTCTCCCTGATCTGGTTCACAAAAGTTAATTTTTCCTTCAGTTAATGGCCTCCATCTAAGCTTAGCTCCTATTACGTCCTCCTCTACCCAAGAATCCATCCTATGCTTTAGGTTTCTCAAGATTTCCCTAATATTTTCCTCAAATAATTGCATTATTGGAAACTTGAACCTCTTTACTTTCCATCCTTGTCTCTAGTTCTCTCTAATATTGTTCTGTAGCAACATTTGTATGACATTAAGTCTCTCCCTTAGATCATTCATTTATCTGTCGTACTCCTCTTATCTCATCCTCTGGATGCCATTTTCATTAGCATTTTTCTTTCCTCTAATGTGGCTTCCTTCTGAACCTCTGCATTGACAATTAGTAGCCATTGTGCCCATTTCCATTTCTATGAACTTCACTCTTTTCACTTGTAGAATACACTCAAGCCTTTGTAACAAGCTCTCTCCACAGCCTTCTACCCAAATACCTCACCAATATTTCTCCTTAGCCTAGCCTTTTAGTATTCCTTCAGTTCTCTCTCTCTTAGAACCTCTTCTGAGCGCTCCTTCCTCCTCTCGGCTTCTATAGTTTCCACTTTCCTTTGAGAACATGCACTTGTCCTCTACTGTTCCAACCTTCAACTAGAATTTCTTCAAGGTTATTTGCCATTGCTTCCTTTCTCTTTCCTCTAAGAACTCACATTCTCTTCTTCATTAAAGAACAACAATGGTTCCATTAGAATTATCTAGAGGATAAAGGCTAAATGAGGCAATGAATCTGAGTTGTAAATCGAAATTTGTACGGTTTAAGAGGAAAGGGAAAAAGCAAGTAATTGCATCATAGCGTTACGGAAATGAAGTCTGAATTAGCTAGGAATAAAATTACACAGTTTAAATTGCTTAAGCCGAGAGCATCATTATATGAATTTTGGGCTTTTAAGTCTCCAATTTAAATAGAAGAAAATGTAAATGGAATTGAATCACACATGAAATACATACAATGAAAGGAGACAAACTCATATCATCGCCATTAGAATATTTTCATAGAGATTTCAAAAAGGCTTTTGCATATATATTCAATTCAGCTCTAGAACATTACAGAGTTCCCCTGCTACGAGGGCAGGCCCCTCTTCTCTCTGTCCAACCCTTCATTTATCTTTTTAATAGTATTTATAGATAAATTACATCTGGGATTCGAAACAAATCGTCTTCCCCAAGATACCAAAAATAGATATCAGTTACAATGAAGGAATAACGTACAACAACTGTACGCCTATTTTCTAGGGGACATTATAATAAAATATGACATATTTTATATTTTCGCTTTGAACGCCACTTGTCTATATCATTAATAAAATTTATGAAACATACTTAATTTAGATTAAAAACTATTTTAGATTAAAAATTTCTTCTTTTAAAGTGTCAATCCAAGCAGGTTGGTTTTCTCCAATGCTTTCAACCATCTCAACTCTAACCTTTGTCTTCTGTCGCTTTCTCCTTTTCCTGTTGACATCTTGCATGTGGTGCTCATCTGTGTATCCGTTGATGATTAAATATCTCATGATGGGATTTAATCTAACCTCTTTATCTGCTCCTGTCTCTTCTACAGGCTTCGTGTGAAACTTCTTTTCCAGTATTTGTGCAGCAAGCTTCTCTTTTTTCTTCACTGATAAATTTGTCATATTGTTTGAATATCCTGGTTCACTGGAAGCCGCTTGGTTGGTCTTCTCCATTTTTTTTGGTTTACCTGGAAGCACGAGCTTATCTCCTTTAGCTGTATAGGAATTAGATGGATGATTATATTGTTGATTTCCCCATTTTGTATTAGAACATTAATATCCAAAAACAAAGTGATATCACCCATGTTTTGAATGACATTTGTCATTGATATCCAATCATAGGTTACTGACGAACGTCCTTGCAGGGATACGGCTTATCATGTTCGACCTTTGATTTCAAATGATGAGCCTATGAATCATTCCTTTGGTGTCTCTCACTTGGTATCACATGGATGAAAAGTACTCGAACAAGTGCCTCGAGATAATTTGACTGGCCGTCAACCTTCCTTTTCCACATGCGATCCTTGGATGTGACATATCCAATGATGTCTGGACACGTGAAATCGGGATATAGTTGAGCGGTTTCAATCTCAACTACTTTTTCCCCTGATATGCATATGAAGGCACCAGATAGCTCTAAGGCAAAACCGTGGTATTCCTATCGGCCCACTTTCGAAAGATTAACCCTCGCGCTACTTCTGGGCCTGATATGCTCCACGACTGTCGATCTGTGGTGTCTATGATCCGTAGAGTTTCGTCAACTTTATCTCTGCTAGATTTAGCCCCGACCACTAAATGTGACCCCGCCTGCTAGTCTATCGCTCTCCTATACTGATTTAGCCTCATGCTAAGTCCCGAGACTTGGAGTCCAAAAAATTATTACATTGATAACATGGGCTCCAACTGGGGATGTTATCCTCCCTGCGAGGTAGCAAAGAATGTGTAGACCCGATGCCTCATCCATTGGGATGCTCCCACAAAAAATGTGTTCCTTATTTTTTCCTAGAGACTAAACGCCAGATATACTACTAAAATATGACTGAATACTTTATTTGGGAATCTAAATTTGAAAATGCTTGATTATCAAGATTATTCGCATCTACCTACCCTAATTGTTGAAGCGAAATGCCAATCAGGTGAAATGAAACAGCCAATGTAGCCACGCCATCATTTTATCCATTGCTTGTCTTCTTTGCACATGCTCACTCTAAAGCCTATCCATCAACAACTCATTTGAGAAGATACATGAGAATCTGAATCTTAGAATTTCAAAAATATTAGGATTTCTCATCGTTTCTAGCAAAACTGCAAAAGGATATTCCAACACATGCGTAAAAAAAAAATCATGTATCATTTCTTCCATTGCTTTCTTGTTTTCGGGTGATTCATTCTATCGATTTTTGTCAAGAGGCTGAAAAATCTGTTGAAACTGTTGTAAATAACAACCTCCTGAATCGAAAGACAGTTCTAACTGAAATGAAAATTTTGGTATAATGCAATCCATATCTAATACTGTAACATCCTTGACCATCCATACCAAGCCATGCTACGCCATATAACTCTTATTGTTCTCTGTACGGAACATACTATAACATACCCAACACCCAACTGAGCTATGCCACATAAAATTTTCGAATTGCATGCAATTAAAATATACAAACACAGAACTCTTGCAAAAGCATTATATATAAAATGTAAACATACAAATACATCTGTAAATACAGGGATTCACACTGAAATAACAGTAAACATATGCATGCATCATATACGAGAAATGCCCATAAAACTAAACACGTAAATAATAATGCAACATACAAATTTATTAGACAATTGACACTTATCTTGGTAAGAATGTCACCAACTGTGTGCAGACCTTCCATGAATCTCCCAACCTTAGACTACACTGTTCATCACTCTCAACAGTGAGTCACGCCTGAGCTAGGACTGAACTCCACCCAAGTAAAGGATTCCTAACTAGGCTAAAGGCTCATAGACAACATGAAAGACTCCATATTAGGTGCCAACTCAAACTAAAAACCTACAGTCCCTCATTCCCCACATGCCTGTCCCACCCCAAGAAGTGTGCCCCTTCTCTGCTCAACAGTCCTTCGACTGCCCCACTTCCTTTCTGGGCTTCAGCAACAGGTCAGACAGGAAGTCTCAGATCATTTTAGCTACAGTTTAGCACCTTCAGGAAATCAATTCCCAACAATTCTCTCACCAGGAGAATTTCTCATGGGCCTGACAACCCGCCTCTACAATATACCACGGGCTTGACAACCTGCTTCTTCAGTCTAGCTCCCAAGCTAACCAGATACACCACCCTTTCCCTCACTAGTGGATTTTAGTCCCCCATATCTTTTATCATGGTCGGTCTGCGTGCAACGATGTATTTTATATTAATTATGAGACATATAAAAAAATAGGCACATTGTCCTTTAACATCTAGGCTCTTCGGCCTAATCAAAACATAAGCATCCTAGCTTATAATAACTAGCTCACCAGCCTATAAAAAAAAAAGAAATACACAAAGGCTTGTTGGCCTCAATATCGCATGCACTTAATATGTTGCACGTGATATCCTAGAATGTGCACACTTCATCATTTTACTGTGCAGCATATGCACGCACTATGCCATGAAAGGTGCATACAAAATTATATCAAAAATCTCACCATCTTAAGTACATTTTTATTTACATTACAATTGGGTTAGGCCTAGGGATATTACAATCCCCCCCCCTTATTTATGCACTGTCCTCAGTGCATCATGTACCCATATACAACAAAATATCAAAAATCCTCAAAACAATGTGGGTATTCTACCCGCATTGCATCCTCATGCTCCCAAGTAGCGTCCTCGGGACTGTACCAAGTCCATTGGACCTTTACAATCCCTATGGCTCTATTCCGGATCTGTTTGATTTTCCGGTCCAGAATGTGTACTGGATGCACTTGGAAAGTGCCTTCTTGTTCCACCTAAATCACATTCCAATCAATAACATGATTAGCATCAGGTATATATTTATTTAGCAATGATACATGGAATACATTATGAATATACATAGTTGCAGGCAATGAAATCATGTAAGCTATTGGACCAATCCTCTCTAGGATTTCAAATGGCCCATAATAGCGAGCTGCCAACTTTGAACAATTTCCCAACTTCATGGAACTTCTATTGGCCTTCACTTTCAAGAATACATGATCACCCACTTTAAATTCCCTGTGATTTATGCCCTTATCAGCATAGCTTTTCTGCCTGTCTTGGGCAACCTTTAAATTTTGTTTTATTTTTATCATTTGCTCCTCCATTTCCCTGAGAAAATCTAGTCCAACCTCTGCTTTGTCTGCTGGGTTATCCCAGCTTACTGTTGTGTTGCACTTTCTGCCATAAAGTGCCTCAAATGGGCTCATCTTAGAAATGTTTGGTACCCATTGTTATAAGCAAACTCTAGCAAGTGTAGGTAGTCTTCCCATTTTCATGGTTTATCCATTACATACATTCTCAACATATCTTCAATCACTTGATTCACCCTCTCTATTTTCCCATCTGATTCTGGAAGATAAGTTGTACTAAAATTCAAATTTTTTCCAAATCCATTAAATAATCCCTTCCAAAATTTCGAGGTAAATTTTGGATCTCTGTCATACAAAATTGTCTTGGGTATGCCATGTAATCTATCAATTTCCTTCATATAAATATCAACGATGTTGGCTACCTTGTGAGTGAGCTTAACTGCAACAAAATGGGCAGCTTTAGTAAGCTTATCCACCACTACCATGATAGAATCATGTTACTTGTTTGTTTTGGGCAATTTAGTGATGAAATCCATTGTTACAACTTCCCGTTTCCACTCAGGAATGGGTAATGGTTGTAGCAAACCAGCTGGGTGTCTATGCTTAGCCTTTACCTTTTCACATTCCAAACATCTGGCAATAAAATCAACAACCTCTTTCTTCATGCATGGCCAATAATATTGGCTCTTGACAGCAGCAATAGTTTACTAATATCCTGGGTGCCCAGCATAAGTCACATTATGCATTTCTCTCAATATCATATTTTTCAATTCCTGAGAATTTGGTACATAAATTATGCCCTGTACATGAGAATTTCGTCATTATCTAGATTGTATTCTTCAATTTTTTGTTGCAAATTACCTCGTTGTAATTTTGCCACTAATTTCTTGTATTGCAAATCTAATTTGGAACCCTCTGTAATTATGTCTTTCAAATATGATTGGTACATGCTAATGTCTATAGCATGCAATTCATGTACTCTTCTACTGAGTGCATCAACCACTTTGTTCTCTTTCCCCTTGATATGCTTTATATCAAAGTCATATTCACTTAGAAATTCTAACCATCTGGTTTTCCTAGCATTTAGAGTTGGCTGATCAAATAAATATTTCAGACCATTATGGTCTATTCTTAACTCAAACCTTTTCCCCATGAGGTAGTGTCTCCATTTCCTCAAGGCATGCACTATGGATGCCAACTCCAAATCATGAGTGGCATAATGTCTTTCATGCTCCTTCAACTTCCTTGATTAATAACATATAACAAACCCATTTTGACTGAGGACTCCACCAAGTCCCTCTTTACATGCATTTGTTGATACAATGAAGTCTTCATTTGGGTCTACAATCCTTAGTATTGGAGCACTTGTTAATAATTGTTTCAAGTGTTGGAAACTCCTTTCACAATCCAATGTCCACTGAAATTTCACACCCTTTCTTTGCAAGGAAGTGATTGGGTGTGCAATCTTTGAGAATCCTTCAATAAATATCCTATAGTAGCCTACAAGGCCCATGAATGATCTGATCTCGGTCACATTCTTTTGCGCTGAACATTCTCTAATGGCTTCTATCTTCTCAAGATCCATTGTTATCCCATCCTTTGAAATGATATGACCCAAATAATGAATTTTCTTCTGACAAAATGAGCACTTGCTCAACTTGGCATACAAATGATGCTCCTTTAATACTTACAACACCATCCTCAAATGATGTTCATGCTCTTCTTCTGACATGGAATATATAATAATGTCATCCAAAAATGCAATGACAAACTTGTCTAAATATTCTCGGAAAACACCATTCATTAAGCACATGAAAACAACTGGTGCATTTGACAATCCAAATGGCACCATTGTGAACTCATAATGACCATACCTTGTCCTGAAGGTGGTCTTTCTAATACCTTCGTCTTTTATCCTTACCTGATGGTATCTTGACCTGAGATCTATCTTTGAAAATATCTTGGCATCCTTCAATTGATAAAAAATATCATCAATCCTTGGCACATTTCTGTCCATTTCCTCCACTATTTCCGCTTGTTGTATATTATGAATAGTCCTCACTTTTTCACCTCTGTGAGGACAATCTCTGAACATGTGATATCCTTTACAACCCCAACATTGAATAGGTGGTTTCCTTGGCCTTTGAACCCTTGTTTCAATCATTCTAGGCTCTCTAGGAATTTGTTGTCCCTGTGGATTATTTCTGAAGAATGGTGGCTTACACCCCTTCTTCCTTTGATCCATCTTGAATTTATTTTTGTCTTCCCAAGATTTTTGGAAAGTTGGCCTTGTTTTTTTTTTATCATAAAGTCATTTAGCTCATCTTATGGTCTCCTCCAATGTCTTGGGATCATCATACTGTATTTTTTCACTAATTAAGGATGGCAATCCACTCAAATACCTCTAAATCTTAATTGTCTCATCCTTGATGAAAGAGACATACTTCAGCAGTTCTAAGAACCTTCTTTCATATTCATCAATGGTCATACTCCCAAGATTGAGTTCAAAGAACTCCTTCATTTTCTTTTCATAGTATATTTTAGTCAAGTATTTCTTCTCAAAATACTTCTTGAATTCCCTCCAAGTAACACTTTTCTCTTTAATGTGTTGCACCCGCACAAGTTGATCCCACCACATGGATGCCTTTCCCTTGAGTTGGTAGATGGAAATTCTACCTTCTGCATGAGAAGAATAGTTATGCAATTGAAAATAATTTCTCATGCCCAACAACCATGTCTCTGCATCTTCATCCTTCTTGTGCTCACCATAAAATGTAGGAGGTTTGATTTTGTTCATTTCTCCTCGTAGCTCATCCACCCTAGACCTCTTAAGATTTATGATAGGGGATGGAATTGATCTGTTGTCATCTCTCTTATTGGAATTCCTTGGGGAGTGATGGTGATGTTTGCTAACACTTTTTTATTTTCTTTTCTCATCAGAAGGCTTGCGACTTCCTGATTTGCTTGAGCCACTCTCCTTATCCAATTTCTTTTCTATTCGGTTCAAGCTCTCCAATAACTTCATGTTGAAGTCATATTGATGCTCCTTGGATCTCATAATCCTTTCATTATCAAATTTATGGCTTTGTACATCCTTCTGTAAATTTTTAATGGTCTCTGTCATATTCATGTTTTCATCCCTTCCTTCTACATGTCCATTGGAGTTTGTTCCTTCAATGTCTAAATGGACATCCATCCCTCTAATATCATCCTCCTGCCTGTACTTCCCCTATGCCTCCTCCATTACTTTGGACTCAATGAATATCTTGATCTTCTCTAGTTGTTGTTAACTCTGCAAAATGTCAACCAACAAAACTTTGTCAGGCTAATTGTTTCAACAATTTCATGAAAATATGAACCATTCTGGTTCAATATATATCCGAAATATTTCTTCTGATTTCCTAAAAAATTGAATTATCCAATCAATTTTCTTGGTGAATATTTATATTCCATTGTCCAAGACCTTTCCAATGCCTGCTCCCATGCTCAATTCCGAGTCTTGAGAAGAAATTTATGGCTATTTGAAATTTTCCCATTAATGTTTCTGATCATTTTCAACTTGGTGCAACTCTGCGCTGTAAATATGCATTTTTTCATCTACTCCTTTGGATTTTTCGTAGGATTTCAATTGTTTTTATTCATTTACATCTTATGGACACTCTGTCCAAGTTTCAGCTCTTTCTGGGTTCTTGGTTGCTAGTTACAACCTGCTGCAGTTCTAGGCCATTTTGTGTTTTTGGTCTGGAATGATACAGGTACCTTCTTTGCCATATTAAACATATTTAACATGCCCAGAAATTTAATTCATCTCTTGAAATGTATTCTATGGCTCAATATATTTCCATTTATTGTTCCTTCACCTCAATCTGATTTTGGAGAAAAATGTAATGGCTCTTTGAAGTTAGATGGGTCTTAAAATTTACCCTTCACTGTTTATGATGTAACTTTCTCATAAAAGCTTCATTTGACAAATGGTTTACACCATTAGAAATCTCTCTCTGAGCTCTATCTCGTGGATTTTTCATTTCTGAAAATTCTCTTAAGGCCCTCAAAAACGCACTGCAAAAAGATGGTGTTCAAATAATATAAAATGTCACATAAAATCATTGGTTTTATGTTGTTGTTCACCCTTCAAACAACTTCGCGTGCACAAATTTAAATCTGTGCACCCGTATTCACCATGCAAACCAACAACACAAGGTAAATCGTGCTTCACGCACCTTAAAATCACTGTGTATCACTTCTCAGTCGCACCAATAACTGCGCACTATTTTGTGTCGCACGCCAATATTCATCGCGCACAGTTTTTGTATCACACGTTGATATTCCATGCACATTGTACTCTGCATGCTGCACCATGCCAGATTTTAGTACGTCTCCACCGCGCACCAAAACTTTGCACGCACCACTAACTAAATTTCCGCGCGACAACATATACCCACATTGCTCGCACAACTACCAAACTCCACTGTGTTGTGCCAACACTGCGCACACCACACACGTCATTATTATGTGTCTATACACTACACAATGCTAAATTTAGAGTGCGCTCCTGTACACCAACATTTTTCTGTGTGGCGCCGAAATTTAGCATGCACACCTGCACAGTAACATTTTTCCACATGGCACCGGAATTTAGCACGCACACCCGCACACTAACATTTTTTCACGTTGCACCGAAATTTAGCATGCACACTTGCACACTAACATTTTTCCGCGCGGCACCAAAATTTAGCGCGCGCACCAGCATGCCAATATCTTGTCGCATAGTGCCAAATTTTACCTATCACCAACTCTTACTGCGCATCAATTCCTCATGAATTTCGTTGTAGAAATTGGGGCTTTTGCTTAAATTTTTCCCCAATTTACCATAGACATTCTTCAACCATGAAATTTGTTCAATTTCACCCTGATAACACCAAATCAACCTATGCAACAATAAATCGTTGTGGGTTGAAATTTCTGGAACGAATTTACCCAAAAATCAATTCACGAGTTGAGAATTTTAACCACTAAACTCGCTCCATTTGTCATGGCTTCACTGTAACTTCGAATTTGACCAATTCCAAGTCTAAATTTTCTAGAACAGATATTAAACCATTAATATCTCACCACTTGGCCAAATTTCTCAATTTTCTCATGAATTTAACAACAGAAAGTGGGGATTTTCCCAATTCCGCGTCGTTGCTTCTAAATATTACCATGAACACTCTGCAACTCGAATTTTGGCCACTTCGAAATAGATTCTTTGTGAAATTTCATTTCAATTGAACTTGCTCGGCCCATCCAGGCCCAGTTTTGAAAATTGAAGCTCTGATACCAATTTGTAGCGTCCCCGACCATCTATACCGATCCACGCTACACCAGAGAACTATTATTGTTCTCTCTATGGAACATACTGTAACATACCCATCACCCAACTGGGTTATTCCACATAAATTTTTTGAAATGCATGCAATTAAAATATACACACACAAAACTCTTGCGGAAGCATTATATATAAAACGTAAACATACAAATACATCTGTAAATACACAGATTCACACTGAAATAACAGTAAACATATACATGCAACATATACGGGAAATACACATAACAATAAACATGTAAATAACAATGCAACATATAAATTTATCAGACAATTGGCACTTATCTTGGTAAGAATGCCACCAACTGCGTGCAGACCTTCCACGAACCTCCTAGCCTTAGACCACACTATTCATCACTCTCAACAGTGCATCATCCCTGAGCTGGGACTAAACTCCACCTAGGTAAAGGGATTCCTAACCAGGCTATAGGCTCATAGACAACAGGAAAGACTCTGTCTCAGGTGCCAACTCAAAGTAACAACCTACAGTCCCTCATTCCCCACATGTATGTCCCACCCCAGGAAGTGTGCCCCTTCTCTGCTCAACAGTCCTTCGGCTTCCCCACTTCCTTTATGGGCTTTAGAAAAAAGCTAGACAGGAAGTCCTAGAGCACTGTAGCTGCAGTTTAGCACCTTCAAGAAATCAATTCCCAACAATTCTATCACCCGGAGAATTTCTCACGGGCCTGACAACCCGCCTCTTCAATATACCACAGGCCTAACAACCCACTTCTTCAGTCCAGCTCCCAAGCTAACCAGATACACCAACACAAAAATGTCTATGGATATAGGTTCAAGTATAGTCACGAAGATACAAAAGATAGCTCCATGGGTGTGTGCATGTTCATGGATGATTGACTGGATGACTCCATGATGGATGAAATGAAGGAAAAGATAGAAAAATGAATTAAGTCCCAACAATATGTATCCATGTCCCCAACTTGACACTTGTCATGTTGGGAGCTACTTTGGCCCACTTGTCCCCAACTTTAGAACTTAGGATAAAATAATTATCCATACTTTACACTTTAATAAATATTAATATAATATTCCTTTTTGGCTTAAGCTCTCTAGCTTAGCCCTTTTACTTAACTTTTAGGCCCCCAACCTTTCCCTCACTAGTGGAGTTTAGTCCCCCATCTCTTTTATCATGGTTATTCTGCGCACAACAATGTATTTTATATTAATTATGAGACATATACAAAAATAGGTGCACTGGCCTTTAACATCTAGGCTCTCTGGCCTAATCAAAACATAAGCATCCTAGCTTATAATAACTGTCTCACCATCCTATAAAACAAAACATATACACAAAGGCTTGTTGGCCTCAATATCGCACGCACTTAAGATGTTTCGCGCGGTATCCTGGAATGTGCACACTTCCTCATTTTACTACTCATCATATGTGCGCACTATGCCATGAAAGGTGCATACAAAATTATATCAAACAACTCACCAACTTAAGTACATTTTCATTTACATTACAATTGGGTTCGGCCTAGGGATATTACAAATATCGACATTGAATTGTCATCCTCTTCATTCCTAAGCTCATAACCCATCATCAACTGTAGATTATGATTATAAAGATTCTCCATATAGCATGCCATAGGGTCATGAAACACATGAGAGAAAATTTCTCTTTTAGGAGTTAAAACAGAGGGATAGGATTCCTTCACAAGTGTTTGTATTTATTGCTCTACTTCTTCAATCTTGAGAGTATTTTCAAATTAAATGGCAGCAACAGGTTTGTCTACTCTTCCATGCATATCAAAAAAAGTATTCATACATTCTTGAACATCTTCAAATATGACAACCATATTATGTGCACCAAGGCTATCCTCTTGTTCATCAAACAGTTCTGATTTGGTTTTATTGACCTTCTGGAAATTTGTTTGAGGAATGTCAATTTGCCTTTCATATGAATGAATGAAAGCAAGTTCATGTTCATAATCTCCTTGCAAATATGAACAACTGATATCATGAACTATTTCACAGTCTAGAGTTCTCATGGATGCATTTTCAAAACCATGATTTTCCAAGGAACCAAATAGAACAATTGCCTCTTCATTATCTTTCTTTGTTTCTGATTGGGAAGTGGCATGCACTGTTTTTTTGCTTTCCTGAAAGTCTATGTTATTTGCTTGTCCTATGCTTGAAATTTCCATATATGTAGCTTCAGGATCTTCATATATGTTTAGGCCACTTAGAAATTGAACAACCACATCATTCTTAGGGGAATAAAGACAACTTTGAAACAATTTGTCTTGGTGGAAATCTTGTTGCATATCTACATTAGTTTCAAGAGAAGAAAAATGACCTTTAACGACAATTTCTTGATCAGCTTCATCTTCATTTTCAAGATGGTAGTTGAGCACATGATAAGAATTTGAATTGAAATAACTTTCCATGTGATCAACCAGATGATCATTTAATGCATATGAAGGTTGTTGATCTTTCTTACTGACAACAATTTTCCCATGTAAAGCAGTGCCATGGAAGTCAGACTTTCATGCTTCCTTTGTTATCTCACGATTTTCTTTCAACAATTCAAATGAAAAAAATCATAATGGAAAATGGTTTTCATTTGCAAGTCCACTGTATTTTGGATATTCAACATCATATCTGGAAGATTTCTGATCTGGAAAATTATTTACACCTTGCTTCAACAATTTGAAAGAAGAAAAAAAAATGGCAAGGTTCTTTCACCCGATTCAAAATCTTCTTCATTTCCTTTACTTCTATCACATGCACATTTTTCCATTTCTCTAGGTTGTTGAACACATTTCTTTTTAGATTCTTGTCTGACAAATGGTTGTAATTCCTTGTCAAACTGTCTTATTGGATCAGTATGATTTGGCATCAGCATATTTTCCTTTGTTTCAATGATGATCTTAGCATTTTCTTTCAACAACTTAAATGAATAAAAGTATAAAGGCAAATAATTTCCTTCAACTAGTTCAGAACTTTCCTTTTTGCGATTGTGATATGCAAGCTGATGGATCTCACTACAATGTTGAAAAGGAACATTTTCAAGAGGAGAACATGCAGTTGGTTGTTCAGGGAGGTCACCATCATAATCATCATCATATTCATCGTATATAGGCAACCCAACAACATAATCAATATTGTATAACAAGAAAAATCTTGGGACATCAACTCGCTTTTCAAGAGACCAATCTGCATACTCATCTTTTTTACTGTCTACAAATGAATACATGAAACAATAAGTTCTATGCTTGTCATGAGGTGAATCAAAGACTACATAAGCACCTTCTCTTTCAACAATTTGGATATAATCCTATGTAAAATCATTTTCATTCATAACTTCAAGAGGACCTATGATACCATCAGTTTTATGCTCAAGATTCCAGTCAAATGTTCTTTGTTCATATTCATTTTCATGTCCTGGGGAAGCCAACCTTTCACTTTGAATTTGTTCACATGCTAGGATATTGTGTTGAATCTTCTAAGCATCATTGAACATTTGTTGCAAGGTCTTAGGTTTTCTTTCCATCAGGAGGAGAGACAACTTTGGGTGAAGAGTAGTGGTATATTGAAGCATGGCAGCAACTTCAATGGGTTGAATTTATTTAGGCAAATCATAATAAATACTGGAGAACCTTCTGTTAAAAGTGGAAATAGTCTAATTTCTTTTCTCTTTTAATGCATAAAATTATGTAAGCTGTAGGTCCAGGGATTTCTTCTTACCCCAAAATTTCAAAAAAACACTCTTCAATTCTTCCCATGAGATAATTGTCTCTAGATTCAAATGTTTAAAACATTCTTTGGTGTCTCCTTTCAAGGATTGAGAGAAATCCCTCATACAAACATCATCATGGTAAATCTCAAACAAGTCTACAAAATGTTCAAACCCTTGGAGGTGTTTTTCAACTGTGATGGCACCAAGTTCTCCATCAAACACAAATAGGTACTCATAGTGCTTTGGAGGAAAATCATGAAGGATGTGGGGTAATTTTAAGAGTATGTATATATTTTGGGTCTTGGAGGGTGTTGGATCAAGTACAAGAGATGAAATATCAGTCTTGGTCTCATGAGGCTTATCAACCTGATTGTGGTTATCATATGGCTTAGATGGGAGACTTTGATCAAAATCAATAATAAACTAAGGAGATATATGTATGATCTTAAGGGGAGGATATGCAATTTCAAGATCATCATGATCATCATTTGTGTGCAGTAGATGAAGAAAAAATTGTTTAAAATGTCCAGGAAAGGACAAGAGGTAGTTTACAACAAACAATATAATGTCTTGGAAGAAACCCAATATTAAGTATTGGTTTTCTTCCATGATACTTTTTCATAACTTTTTCAAAGGACCTCATATTCGTCCAGTGGAGTTGCGAATGACGTTTCAAAATATGGATTCAGCATCGAGTGTGGAGACGCCAGTGAAAAATTAAATTTTTGGATTCTTCCACCAGTGGAATCACCTTAAAATTGATTTTTCAAAGTGTGGAGTTGCTAGAGAAGGAATACAACCACTGTGTGCCTAAGTGTTTGTTGCTCTCAAACCTTAGAACTCAATCATGTCATTCTTTCCCGGGGAAAATTTTTCAATTTCATCCCCGACAATGACGCCAGAATGTTAGCACTTTGTAAATTTTGTCCAACTGATAGACAAACAACAGAGGTAACTATTTCAACCAGCTTTAGAGCCGGGCACTAGCCTGCTCAGCTAAGAGAGGGATCTTTCATGTCACTTGATATGTCTTTGGAAATCGATGGATATATTTAGTTTGTTATGGGGTTTTTTTATAAATTTGTTGGCAAGGAATGGGAGGGATACTCATGGCTATGGAGTTGAAACGAATAAAACAATGGCAGGCCATTAGAATTCTCCAGAGGATAAAGGCTAAATGAGGCAATGAATATGAGTTGTAAATCAAAATTTTCAGGGTGTAAGAGGAAAGGGAAAAAACAAGTAATTGCATCAGAGCATTACGAAAATGAAGTCTGAATTAGCTAGGAATAAAATTACATAGTTTAAATTGCTTAAGCCGAGAGAATCATCATATGAATTCTTGGATTTTAACTCTCAAATTTAAACAGAAGAAAATGTAAATGGAATTGAATCACATGGGAAATACATACAATGAAAGGAGACAAACTCATATCATCACCATTAGAATCTTTTCATAGAGATTTCAAAAAGGCTTCTGCATATATATTCAATTCAACTCCAAAACATTACAGAGTTCCCCTGCTACGAGGGAAGGCCCCTCTTCTCTCTGTCCAACCCTTCATTTATCTTTTTAATAGTATATATAGATAAATTACATCTGGGATTCGAAACAAATCGTCTTCCCCAAGATACCAAAAATAGACATCAATTACAATGAAGGAATAGCATACAACAACTGTATGCATATTTTCTAGGGGACGTTATAATCAAAACTGACATATTTGAGATTTTTTATTTGAACGCCACATGTCTATATCATCACTAAATTTTCTGAAACATACTTAATTTAGATTAAAAACTATTTCATATTAGCAATTTATTCTTTTAAAGTGTCAAGCGAAGCAGGTTGGTTTTCTCCAACGTTTTCAACCATCTCAGCTTTAACCTCTATATTTTGTCGCTTGCTCCTTTCCCTCTTGAAATATTTCATGTGGTGCTCTTCTGTGTATTCGTTGATTATTAAATCCTTCATGATGGGATTCAATATGACCTCTTTATCTGCTCCTGTCTCTTCTGTAGTCTTCATGTGAAACTTCATTGCCAGTATTCGTGCAACAAGCTTCTTTTTTTTCTTCACTAATAAATTTGTCATATTGTTTGAATATCCTGACTGGAAGTCGCTTGGTCAGTATTCTCCATTTTTTATGGTTTACCTGGAAGCACAAGCTTATCTCCTTTAGCTGTATAGGAATTAGATGGACAATTAGATTTTTTATTACCCCGTTCTGGATTAGAATGTTAATCGCCCAAAACAGAGTGATATCGCCCATGTTTTGAATGACATTTGTCATTAAGTGCCAATCATAGGTTACTGACGAACGTCCTTGCAGGGATACGACTTATCATGTTCGGCCTCTGAATTCAAATGATGAGACTTCAAATTAGTCCTTTGGCGGCTCTCACTTGGTATCACACGGATGAAAGGTACTCGGAAAAGTGCCTTGAGGTTATTTGACTGGCTGTCAACCCTCCTTTTCCACATGTGATCCTTGGATGTTTCATATCCAATGATGTCTCGACACGTGACATCGAGATATAGTTGAGTGGTTTCAAGATCAACCTCTTTTCCCCTCGATATGCATCTAAAGGTGCCACGTATCTCTAAGGCGAAACCATGGTATTCCTATCAGCCCACTTTCGAAAGATTAACCCTCGCGCTACTTCTAGGCCAGATACGCTTCGCAATCGTCGATCTGTGGTGTCTACGATCCGTCGAGTTTTGTCAAATTTATCTCTGCTAGATTTAGCCCCGACCACTAAATGTGACCCCACCTTCTAGTCTATCACTCTCCTATACTAATTTAGCCTCCTACTAAGTCCTGAGAATTGGAGTCCAAAAATTATTACAGTGATAACAGACACCACAATGAAGGACACTCGCTAGAAAAACATACAACTCTATCGGGTTGTCAAAGTAGGACAACTACTTCAACAAGGAAAGTGGCTCACCAAGGTTCAGATTCAACAAGAGTTTCCCCATATCCTAAGGGAACTTGAAACAATGGAGACCATTACTTCCTAAGAGGGGAGGATGATCCAAGTGGATATTGGTGGCCACCCATCTCTTCCATTGACTCATTACATTTCTCCATAATGATCATTTTTTTTATGATTTTTGGGTCCTAAACGTTTGGGGCCGATTTGAGGCCCTAAACGATGTTTTTTGGCTATTTGAGGGCCTAGGGTTGCAATGACATGTGCACACATCACCAATTATTGTACTTCTAGATTATATATTTCCAAAAAGATAATAAAAGCCCCAAATAGTGATTGTATGCAAACATTACCACCTTAGGGCCCGTAAACCTTTTGGCACTTCACCTCCCAGGGTTAGGATTTTGGACCATTCATGTTAAAAGTCCATTCTTTCAACCCATTGTATAATATTTTTTTGAATGAGCCTACCCAAAAAAAAAAAAACTTCTGAGATAAACTACCATCATTCTAGCCAGTTTGTGTTCTACAATATTCTACTATTTGTTTCATTAATAGAAGTTGAGTTTCACTGTATTGCTATACTCTCTACTATATTTTTTTGTGTGTTTCATTTCATTCTCAATATAATATGGGTAAAACTCTTTTGAAAAGTTGTGGGGGAATTGAATAATCCAAACGATAGTACCCTATAGGAAAACATCTTCTAGGTATATGTAAAGTTTTTCTTGCCTTTGTCCTTTGGGTAGTTTTGGATACAATTGTACCCATTGAATCCATATCGAAAAGAAAATTACTTTTTATCGGATAGGGAACCTAAAATATAGTCAATTAAAGGTGAAGGGAAATGATCCTTCCTTGTGTTTTTGTTGATTTCTTTGTAGTATACACATATCCTTTGTTTTCCTCCTTTATTGGGAACTATGACCAAAGGTGACACTCACTCACTGTTAGAGATATGATAAATGAAATTGTCATATAAAATATTTTGAAGCTCTATTTTCACTATTTCTTGAAGTGTTGGATTCATTATTATCTAAGGTTTTGTATAGGAAATTAATTGTATTTAATGTATATATGGTGGGTAAAAATGTCGAGATGTATTCCTTCCATGTTCTTATCGTCCCAAGCAAAGGATGATCTATGTTTCCTCAAGATTTCTGGTTGTTTCTACTCTTGGAAATAATTTAGTTTACTGTTAATTTTCATAATTGTTTGGGCATAATCTCTATAGTTTTCACTGTTTGTTACTTTGTATTAGCAAAGAATAAAATATGCCACTAGGATTGATCTATGTTATCAAATATTTTATCATTTTCTTTTATGTCTTTTCCTTTCTATTCTTAGATTTGAACAAAACTAGAATACAAGTTTTGGATGTAATTGGAAACAATTGTGTCCTCATTAGGGTCCCTAAGTGAAAAATAATTTTCTATGGTGAGGATTGGATGGATGGTTTGGAACATATATTCTCCCTCTTCTACCCATAGGGGTGTCTCTATATCAATGAAAGGGTTTAGGGGGGATAAAAAGCTATTTTTCTTTAGTGATTGACCATTAGTGATGGTCATATCACCTGTCTTGCATCCTATGTATGCATCAATTGTATCTAACCAGGGTATACCTAAGATTAGAGGTTACCCATTGATTTTATATTTGGTTTTAAAAACAATGAAGTCTACTAGGTATTTCCATTAGTCAATTGATGCAATTATGTCCTCTATAACTCCTTTTGGCTTAATAGTTAATATGTTTGCCAACTAGAGGACAATAGTTGTATTCCTTAACAATGTTTTTAGGTTCAATCTAAGAATTGGGTCCTTAGTCATCATATTATTTTCTACCCCTAATTCTATTAAGGTATTTTCAATCATTTTTTTTATGAATGTACACATCTACTACAAGACTACTTGAATCATAGTACTTGGGGGTGAAGATGTTTCCTAACATTAGGTCAGTAAGTGAACCTGTAATATTGATTGTAGGGGGGGTGTTTCTTTTTCTATTAGGTTTATTAATGCAGGCTTCCTTCATGAACTTGTTGTAGATTGGTATTGTTGGATTACTGAGACGGGGGATGAATCAGTAATAGAGCAATCTAATCCTTTTAAACCATATAATGCAAGTGTTATATCAATGTAGCATTATCTTACAATATTTACAGAGTAAATAAACAATGAAAAAATGAACAATCATACATATACACAGTACACCAGTGTTTTTATGTGGAAACCTAAAGTAGGAGAAAACCATGGAATGCTTTTTCTTATATGTCTTGAATAATTACATTCATTGGAAGCACCAAATTCATTTGTTTTCCATCTACAAGTGGAAATAGGCTCCAACCCCCTAGTTTCTCATGATACAACCTAAGGGAAGATCCAACTCCCCAATTCTCTGGCTACAACCCCCTATGTTCTTCGACTACAACCGGAAGGTGGCTACAACCACCTGTCCTTGCCCCATCCAACCACCCTGGCGCATAAGTAGAATGATGGAACCATTATCACAATATCATTGTGATATATACTTTTGTAAAGATGTACCAATCAACCTACACCAAACAACCTATACCAATAACCTGAACCATGCATCAACCTATACCTAAACCTGTAATCAACCTGTACCATAAACATGTGCATCAACAATGCACCAACCTGTACCTCAACCTCAATCGAAATCCCTAATCAATTTAATCATACAAATTTGATTTGTAACTCTATAATAGACTCAGTGTATATGATCACATACCTGCAAACCTTCCTTAAATTTAACAACAAGAGAGTATCATTTTCATCAAACATTACCTGAGTCTCACATGACTAGTTTTGGATTGGTCAACAACCCTAACTTGAAATAATCATAACTATGTACCTATAATGAATAAAGATCTGAAAATAGTACACAATGTTCTTCAATGTGTTTTATGCAATTCCTCCAGGTTTCACTACTTGGAACCTCTCAGAAAAGGAGTTATAGAAAAATGGCATACCTTGTTGAATTATGGCTTATTCTAGAGAGTGAAATTGTAGAGTGTGCTCCGCACAGAATATTTGTTGTATGGATCTGAAAATTGTACAAAGAATACTACAGACTGTAGTATAACCAACACATTTTGTCTTACTGAATTTGAATCTGTTATGAAGAAGTTATGACGTTTTTACCCGAAACACTTGTTTTAGACTAGTTTCAGGACTATCCACAAACCTTATTTTCCACTGAGTGTAACTCCAAAAATACAATGAACCACAAGCTAAAATTTGTACCAAAGATACTTAGATATGTTTCCTCAATGGCCTCCCAATTTCACGGTCTGAATCATTCTAGAAAAAAAATAATTGCAAAAATGATGAGATGACCTATAAATAACATACCTTAGAAAGCATCATCAAAACAATATATCCTCCTTTGAATTTTGGCCTTGTTTACTTCACCTTCCCTCTGAACTTTGGCTTAGATATCCTTTGGTTACCTTAGTCACCTATAGATATTCAATATGCTCAAGTGTAATTGAAATGAGAGAGTTTTTCCTTTTATTTATACTTTCATGTACCTTCCTTAGAAGCATCTTCTAGACCACTTTGTCCACATAGTCACCTATGTCCAACTTTTCCCAATTTGCCACTTGTCCATATATCCAATAGCCACTTGACTACTTAAACCATTTTCCTCATTTTATGGTTAACCTTCTTATAACCAATTTCCATAATTAGAAATTTCTTCATTTACTTTATTATTTAAATAATCCTCCTTGACTTTGTCACTTCACTTTATTATTTAAATAATCCACTTTGACTTTGTCACTTCACTTTATTATTTAAATAATCCTCTTTGACTTTGTCACTTCACTTTATTATTTAAATAATTTCTTCTTTGCAAGCACTTTGACTTCTTTGACCTTTTGGGGCTTCAATCCAACATATGAGGGTCCTCCAACTTCGTAAGGCCATAACTCTCAAACCGTGAGGATTTATGTGAATTTCCACATACCACCAGAAATGGCATGACATGTACTATCCATATAGAATAGTCTTACCTACAAATATGTCAAAACTCATACCATTATACATAAAACAAAATTGGGTCCATCACCCAAACCTTTGTGTAACTAGAATTTGCTACCAGACTTTCTTCAAGGGTTGACATCAATGAAAACCAACCCAATTAATCAACAATATCCCCCTTTAGCACTGATGGCAACAATATGATGCAATACTGAAATCATATCACTCATGCTCCCCCTGGAACCATGCCTGCATCTCTGTAACCAATGCTCCCCCTGGAACCATGCCTCTGTCCTCTCCATCTGATAAATCTCTCGCCCTTTGTCATCAATGGAAAATATATCTTTCCATTCGGGTCTTCTCCCCCTAACTAACTCGTCTGATCTCCCAACCTGAACTATCATATTTATGGTGCTTCCTCATGTACATCTAAGACATATAAGATAATCATTCAAAATCATTCATGTTGAAGTAGAAATAACTCTGAGTCTTTGGCGAATATACTCAAAGGCTTCCCGTGGAAGCGGTTTTGTTAAGATTTATGCCACTTGTTCTTTTGTGCCCACATATTCAACTCTGATGTTCTTTTCTACAACATGTTCCCATAGAAAGTGATACTTGATTGGATTGTGCTTCTTCTTGGAGTGCATCACCGGGTTCTTTGAGATATTGATGGCGCTTGTATTATCACAATAGATTGGAATGGGCTCATCATACTCAACTTGTATATCTACCATATTTTGTTTCATCCATAGAACTTGTGTACAACATGTTGTTACTGCAATATACTATACCTCAACTATAGATAAAGATATTGATGATTGTTTCTTTCTTAGCCATGATGTTAAACACTCACCCAAGTAGAACGTTGCTCCACTGGTGCTTCGTTGGTCATCAATGCAACCTACCTAATCTACATCTGTGTAGGAAATAAGTGATAGATATTTTCCTTTTGGATACCATAATCCAAACTCTTTTGTTCCTTTGAGATATCTGAAAATTCTCTTCACTGCTAATTCATGTGATTCCTTTGGTGCTTCTTGAAATCATTCAACCTATCCAACTACCTGCATTACATATGGTCTGGATTTTGTCACATACAATAGGCTACCAATCATTGGCATGTATTGCCTCTAATATATAGACTTTGAATCATCATCTTTTCTCAAATTGCAACTGGTTTTCATGGGAGTGATAACTGGTTTGAACTTTGCAATCTTCCATTCCAAACCTCTTTAGCATTTCTCTGATATACTTGGTTTGAGAAATAAAAATTCCTTGGTTTCTTTGACATATCTGAAGACCTAGAAAGAAAGGATAGTTCTCCAAGTAATGACATTTCAAATTCATTTTGCATGTCCTTTGAAAATTTATGGCTTAACCTTTCATCGGTACTTCCAAAAATAATATCATCAACATAAACTTCAATAAATAAAATACTATCTTGAGTTACCTTGATGTAGAGGCTGATGTTCGCACTTCCATTTCTGAACCCTACCTGTTGTAGATATTTATCCAGTCTAGAGTACCATGCTCTAGGAGCTTGTTTTAGACCATACAAGGCCTTCTTTAATTTACACACATAATCTGTGTTCTCTGACAACTGAAATCCTTTTGGTTGTTCAATGTAGAATTATTCTTCCAGTTCCCCATTCAGAAAAGTTGATTTTACGTCGATATGATAAACTTTAATATTTTTGGAGCATGCATAAGCTAAAAGCAATCAGATTGCTTCCATTCTGGTAATTGGGGAAAATGTCTCTTCAAAGTCGATTCCTTCAACCTGTGCATATCCTTTACATACAAATATAGCTTTGTTCCTTGTAACATGTCCATCTTCATTCAATTTATTCATGTATACCCACTTTGTGTCGATCACATTCTTATCCTTTGTTCTTGGAACCAATTCCCAAGTGTCATTTTTCTCTATTTGATCCAATTCTTCATCCATTGCCTTATTCCAAAATTCATCCTTTATGGCCTCTTCAAAATAGGTTGGTTCAATCGTAGATGAGAGTGCTAGGTGCATTTGTTCTGGTGAACAGATTCTTCTTCTAGTCTGAACTTCTGCATCTTTGTTTTCGATAATATGATCTGAAGGATGATTCTTATGTACTCGTCTACTAGGTGTCTTTGGAGGCACTTGTTGAACTTGCTCTGATGCTTCTATTGGATCCTCTTCATCTTCCCCTTCTACTTATTTTTCATCTTATGCTTCTTATTCATAAACTTGTTCCATTGATTCAATTTCTTCTTCCTTTAATTCTTGTCTACCTGTTTCATCAATTGTTATGTTGATTATTTCCACAACTTTGTTCAATCTCAGGTTGTAACACTTGTATTCTTTCCTTGTACTTGAGTAACCAACAAGTACTCCTTTGTCCATACAAGTGTCAAACTTTCTCATTCTGCCATCTTGTCTTTGGATGTATCATTTGCTTCCAAAAACTCTGAAGTGCTTCACATTTGTTAGTCTTCCTTTCCATAGCTCGTAGGGATTTTTGTCAGTGTTGTTTCTGAGCATTACTCTATTTTGAATGTGAACTATTGTATGCACTTCCTGTGTCCAAAATATATCTGTCAATTTGGAATCCATTATCATTGTTTGAGCCATTTCTTGTATTGTCCCGTTCTTTCTTTCAACAACTCCATTGTGTTGAGGTGTCCTAGAAACAGAGAATTTCCTTTTTATTCCATGCATGCTGCAGTATTCCATAAATTCATTTGAAGTGAACTCTCCTCCATTATCAGATCTCAAGCACTTTATTTTTTAATCCATTTCATTTTCAATCATTTCCTTGTAGACCTTGAAGTTTTCAAAATCTTTTGACTTATTCCTGAGAAAGCATAATGCAGTCATTCTTGTATAATCATCAACTAATAACATAAATTATTTCTCACCTTTTAAACCCTTTGTTTTAGTTGGTTCAACTAGATCAGTATGCATAATTTCTAGTGGTCTTGTTGTTGGATATTCTTTTGATTTAAACTTGGTCTTTGTTTTCTTTCCTTGTTGACAATGCTTGCATAAAGTGTTGGTTGTTTTGTGATCTCGGGAATTTCTCTAAGTGCTTCCTTTTTTCTGACTTTGACAAGGTTATCAAAATGTATGTGACCCATTATTATGTGCCATATCCAACTTTCATCTTCCTTTCCTAGGAAACACTTTTCATTTCCAATTTCAATTAATACATATATGTTGCTTTAAGTTCTCGCAGTTGTTGCAATCAATTTTCCTGAACCTTCTTTTCTTATCTCGCACTTTTGTGAATCGAAAGTAACTTTATGACCTTGGTCACACATTTGACTCACACTTAAAAGATTATGTTTCATATCTTCTACTAGTAGAACATTTCCTACCTTGGTATTCTTGTTCCCAATTATGAGTGTGCATTTTCCAATGATTTTAGTCGAATCATCATTTCCGAGGGAGACTGATCCATCTCTTTCCTTTCTTAATGTAAGAAACCTATCTCTATCACCTGTCATGTGTTTTGAATAGCCACTATCAACATACCAACCATGTTTCTTCTACTTAGCTTGTAGAGCGAGTGTGCATTCTTCATTTCTATATTGATTCTTCTTTCTTATACATGTCCTTTTCTAAGGTTCTTGTATGTGATTGTTGTGGTTCTCTAGGAGGGACTGTCTTTCTGCAATCTTTTGAAATGTGTCTAAAGTTGTTAAATTTGTAGCATTCCACTTCAGTGCTCAAAGATTCAAACATGTTGTAACTTCTTCTATGTGTTTCAGTAGTCCGTCTTGGATAACCCTTTTGTGTATGACTTTCAAAGTTGTTTATGTTCCTATTGTTATCTCTTCAATTCACAGCTTTATGTCCAAAATTATTACATGCATAACATAAACCAAAAAATACAGTTTGATACCTGGGAGTTGAAGATCTTCTGAAATGAGGTACTCTTATGAATCCTTCTTCTTCCTAGGGCCTATCTATTTATGTCGGTCATTGATTCTGAAATCTGAATCTTCTAAGTGGAGGAGTGTCAGTGTAATTTTTTTTTTAGACCTTCCTATCCCCTTTGACTGTTTCTGCACAGATTTTTGGATATGTTTCTTATTCTATTTTTTTGGAGCTTGATCCTTTTTCTGTCTGATTGAATCCAAGTCTAGACTTTTCATGATGAGGTTTTTGACCGTTGATAATGTCATTCAAAACTTTTGATTTGTTCTACATATTTTTCTTTTGAATATCCTTTCTTCATGTGACAATTTATGCTTCAAAATTTCCAATGATCTTGTATCTTCTTTCTAGTTATTATTTGAGTGCTTCTTCAATTATTTTATCTTCTTCAATTTGAACCTTCAAATTTGTGATCATTTGTTCTAGTTCTTGAGTGTCTTCTTTCTTGTCTAGTTCCACTTGTAGTTTCATTTTTTTCGTCTTTTCTCTTATGATAACTTCTATGGAACACAACAATTCTTCTCAGTAGTCAAATTCTACCTCTTCATATTCTTATTCGGCCTCTTCATATTCTTCTTCAGCCTCTTCATATTCTTCTTCGGATTCTTCTTTATCAAATTCTTCTACTGCCATGAATAGAACTCTTTCTGTCTCACTGTCAATGACTTCATCTTCATCTGATGATAAGATGTCTTCTTTGGTGCATAAGCTTTTCTTGAAAACTTTCTTTGTGGTTCTTTTTCCTTTATATGTTTGTTTTCTATTTGAGTAACCTTCATCATTTCTCTTTTTATTATGAGG
>JZKD02S0935560.1:814930-829442 GCA_000966675.3 Picea glauca | reverse complement strand
CTTTAGTCTCACATGACTAATTTTGGATTAGTCAACAACCCTAACTTGAAATAATCATAATTATGTACCTATAATGAATAAAGATATGAAAATAGTACACAATGTTCTTCAGTGTGTTTTATGAAATTCCTCCAGGTGTAACTACTTGAAACCTCTCATAAAAGGAGTTATAGCAAAAATGGCATACCTTGTTGAATTCTAGCTTATTCTAGAGAGCGAACTTGTAGAGTGTGCCCTGTACATAATATTTGTTGTATGGATCTGAAAATTGTACACAAAATACTATAGATTGTACTCTAACCAACCCATTTTTTTTTACTGAATTTGGATATGTTATGAAGAAGTTATGACATTTTTACCCGAAACACATGTTTTAGACTAGTTTCAGGACTAGCAACAAACCCTATTTTCCACTGAGCATAACTCCAAAAATACAACGACCCACATGCTGAAATACGTACCATAGCTACTTGGATATATTTCCTCAATGGCCTCCCAATTTCACTGTCTGAATCATTCTATAAAAAATGTTAGTGCGAAAATGCTGAGATGATCTGTAAATAACATACCTTAGAAAGCATCATCAAAAGAATTTATCCTCCTTTGAATTTCGACCTTCTTTACTTCACCTTCCCTTTGAAATTAGACTTAGATATCCTTTGGTTACCTCAGTCACCTGTAGATATTCAATATGCTCAAGTGTGATTGAAATGAGAGAGTCATGTATCTTATATATACTTTCATGTAGCTTCCTTAGAAGCATCTTCTAGACCACTTTGTCCACATAGTCACCTATGTCCAACTTTTCCCAATTTCCCACTTGTCCATATATCCAATAGCCACTTGACTACTTAACCTATTTTCCTCATTTTAGGGTTAACCTTCTTATAACAACTTTCCATAATTAGAAATTTCTCCATTTACTTTATTATTTAAATAATCCTCCTTGACTTTGTCACTTCACTTTATTATTTAAATAATCCTTTTTTACTTTGTCACTTCACTTTATTATTTAAATAATCATCTTTAACTTTGGAACTTCACTTTATTATTTAAATAATTTCTTCTTTTAGATCACTTTGACTTCTTTGATCTTTTGGGACTTCAAGCCAACATATGAGAGCCCTCCAACTTCGTAAGGCCATAACTCTCAAACCGTGAGGATTTATGTGACGTTCCACATACCACCAGAAATGGAATGACATGTACTATCCATATAGAATAGTCTTACCTACAAATATATCAAAACTCATACCATTATACATCAAACAAAATTGCGTCCATTACCCAAACCTTTGTGCTATTGAAATTCGCTACCGTACTTTCTTCAAGGATTGATATCAATGAGAACCAACCCAGTTAATCAACATGTACATACATACCTAATGGCTTGAAGGAGTGATATTTTCACACATATATTCTTAATTTCTCCTAAACTGTCATTATTATAATTGGTTTAGGTCTTCATTTTATCTATCCTTTCAAGATAGGGGGTGCTTTGTTGAGAGGGTTGATTACTTGACTCTCAATTATTTTGAATGTATGGATCCTATTGATTTTGTTGGGACTCAGGATTTACATCTATATGTTCAATGATAAGTGGAGGTGAAGTTGTTGTGACCACTCTTATTGAACATGAGTTTAACTCATTGATTTCTACATAATTCAATGAGTAAGTGTTGATGGGGAAAAATACCCAAGTGTCAACAATAGTGGTTTAACGTAGGAAAAATACCCAATTAGAATCTTCCTTATTTAAGGTGGAAAAACCCTCTATATTAATGGCCTAACAACCTTTCAATGAGATTTAGGATTTGCGATGTTTCCTTTTTATCATTTTTCAAATATTTATAGAAGGAAATTAAAACTTGTTATCTAATAATACTTGAAATAAATGCACAATCTTCAGAGTTAGCTCTCAAAATAGAAAAAAATATTACTTTATCCTTTAAAAGTATATGAGTTAGTTCTATAAAACTTCATTAGATGAAATAATAAAGATATATAATAAAAGGAATAAATTAAACTTGAAACACACATTAAATTGTTATAAAACAAATGATTTAGATTTGATGAAGACATGAAATGAAATAAATGCCAATATTGTTTTAGAGTAGTCTGAAATATACAAAATAAGGTCTCTTACAAAACATCCAGGCTAATATTTGAATTGTATAATAATCCACAACACACCATATACATGAAAATATTTCTCATGTGATAAAAATGTTTGGCAAATGATTGTCTTCTCAATTAACCAGTGAATCGAAAACAATATTTTACAAAATAGTTCCAAAAAATCTAGTATTACTTTTCAAATCCCCATATAAATACAATTTAAAAATTGGTTATAATAAACTACTAAAGACTTAATCCTCAAGTGAATTGGAGGTTCGATCTCTAACTACTTCTTTGCCATATTTTTTCCATGAGTCAAATAGAATTTTACATATATCAATACGGGGAAAATCATGTTACCTTCATGGGGTCCTCAAAGTTTGTAACTCTCTATAAAACCTTTCAAAATATTTTTCAACTTTAAGTTGCGTGACTTTATTAGCCTCCTAAATTAGAAAAAAATTTAAATTTCTCTTTTCAACATTTACTATTCCTTAGACTTTAGACTTGAGTATCTTCTTAAATTTATGCAACAATTGATTTGTTGAATGAAATTTTTCTAGTAGAACAAGAAAAGGAAGTTGGCATTGAGTAGCAGTGTCCTCAATAAATTCCTATATCTTGATACATGAAAACCACTCATATTTTATATGTCTTTAATATTCATGAGCAAATCTAATCCAATAACTCAAATCCTATTCAATCTCATATATTTCTCCCTTTCTCAAAAATCTTATATTATGTGGTTTATCTCCTCTATGTTTTTGAATTTGTTTGATTAACTCAAGATAATCCTATGTTTTCCCTTGATTTATTTACACATAATATTCTCTTTATACAAAATGGATAGCTATAAATTGAATTCTTGTAATTAATTGTTTTGGCATAAATGTCCCTTTTAATTTGTGCATTACAATCATCTTCCTCTAAGAAATGCTCTATAGAAATTGAAATTGTCAATATTATATCCCTACAATCCACTCCTATCTTGAACCTAGGGAATCTTATCAGTGCTTATTATGGAAAATTCTTAAGTGGGCATGATATACGAATTTCTCACTAGTATTATAGCATGCATGAGCATCTAGTCCATTTCCATCATAGCTAATTTCACTTCCACCATGTTAGAGATATACCTGGGCTCAAAATTATTATCCATGGAGGAATGAAAAGAGATATACCTAAAATTAATTCTATAATGAAGAAGGTACATGATCATTGTTCCTGTACACATGAAAAATCGCCTCTTGGACTCGTGTCCACCTTTCAAGACCAAAAACATTCTTTGTTGGATTCAGGAGTCTATATCTTTTTTCTCCATCATCTTGGGAATGGATAATTATGTTTTAGTTGACAAGGAAATGCTCATCCTCCTAGACCAATTTCATGATTCACTAGTCCCCTCCTTCCTCTATGCCAAATCCATTATTAATAACATGAGGGAGCGATTGACTAATTTTAGTTCCGAGAAATTATTCAGGTGCCCTTCATACCTGGTAAACCTTTCAATTATTATCAGAGTGGTTGATTAGCCCATATGGGGATAGATTTGCAAAAGGAAGTCCAATCTGCTAGAGTTATTAACTGGTTCCCATGGGTTAGGAATAATGAGAAAGACTACTCCCTGTTAAATTTTCTAAAAACGTTTATGTATGCATCATTTTCTATTATCAATGGGGGGAAACTAGTCAAGGTGTCAATTAATATTAAATCTTATTTATACACAAGTGATCCCCATAGGAGAGGTGATTGTTTCTTAGCAGAGGATTACAAATTAATCAGTCTATATGGATCATATATAGCCCCTTATAGGCTACCTAATAGCTTCTCACATCAAGGGTCTTTATCTTGGAATATGTCAAGAAACTCCTACATGTAGATGAAATATTATTCACAAAATCCAAGAATAATTTAAGCCACATAATATACCACATCACCTTGGGTGGGTACACTTCTCAAATCACAAAGAATCCAGGGAAGAAACCAAAATACTGAAAGAGATCAATTTCCCTATAGACAAGCCATGGAAATATGATCCACACTATGTCATATAAATTCTAAAGGGAAATGTTAATCCTATATCTAAGGATCACGAAAGTAGACCTACAAAAGAGAATCTTTCTAACCAACACTACTGGAAGCAAGTAAAGGATATCATGGAAGCTGAAGAAGACCTTGTCAAGGAAATGGAATATAATTTCCCAACTCCACTCTTAAAGCAACCTAATGATCAATAATAGTTCACCTTCTACGGTCCTAAAAAAGTAGTTGTTACAAAATAAGACATGAAATTTGAGGCCCTGTATGATGAAAGAAGGAAGGAGGTATTGGAGGATAATTTTGACAAGAAATAGATGGCAACCTAGTGGAAGATGAGAATGTTCCTAAAAGAAGAGAAAGTACCATATGGAGACCTACCTGAAGACAATTTTTTTTTTATATATATGATGAGGTGAACTCCAATGATGAGGATGAAGAATCACCGTTCCCAACTATATGGGAAGGGAAAAAATAAAGGCTCGAGAAAAATCAACCTATTGTAACCTTAGTAACAATAATCCCACTTTCCAAACAAGTCTATCATAAAGGATTCTATATTCTCACATCTCTGGGTTACAAGGTATTTGGTAGGATAAGAAAATATTAACAAGGTATAGTTGATCCCATACCAATGGTTAAAAGGGAAAATAAGTTGGGATTGGGGGATGACCCAAAGATCCCAATTACCGAGAAAACAAACTTGTAGTCCACCTTTGCACCAATAAGAGTTGGTCATGATGAGATAGAAGATGAATAGACTCATAAAGGAAATCCCCCTGTTAGGGAATATAGTCAAGTTAAAGAGCCTCTAAAGGCTATAATTACAAGAGATAGGGGGGAATATGTAAGAGAAGAAGCGATAAACAAGGTTGAAGAGGGTATGGAAGCACAATGGAAACTACATAGAGAATTGTCCCAAAGGCATGAGGAAAAACAAGTAGCTAAAGAGGCAATGAGACAGAACATGGTTGTAGTAGAAGGAATGATAGGAGAGTTATGGGGAGAAGACAAATTCCAACCAGAAAAGAGAGGCAGAGTACAAAGAACCATGGGGAGGCAGAGTACAAAGAACCATGGGAGTCAAAAGAGGAAAAGAAAAGGAAAAGAGAAAATGGTTAGGATGGAGTAGGACCTAAGACCAAGAAAGATAATATTGGATATCTTGAGATAGAGTGACAAGTAGAAAACACCCTTAAGAATAGCTTTCAAGAATCACTTGGGGGTTTTTCTCAATGAACCAATCCACCCACTCATTGTAGCTCTGCTAGGAGGATTTCCTATCACACATAGTGTTGTTCTAAAGAGACCAACTCTACCCTGTCTTTGTTTGAGAATATTTATCTGTTAGAGTCCATAGATCCCTATGACATCATTAGGGAAGAAAAGGAAATTAATAAGAGTACCAAGGAAACCCTCCTAGCCCCATAGATTGATGAGATGCTTGCACAACCTACTCTACTTCCCATGTATGATTGCCTCACTGGTGATGTTACTTTAACCACTTTTCAGCCTATAGTTTTCAAACCCAATGTAGAGAAAAGATCATAGGATCGGAGAGAATCCCAATTAAAAATTAAAACCACTAAATTTCCTCTTATTGGAAACATCAAGTTGGCTAAGAGCTCTAGAAGCATAGTTTATGATGAATACATCAAGGCTACCTTCGAGAATGATAAGTTCAATACCATTTTAGGATCCATACTATCATAAGATGAGTAATTGACACTAAAAGTAAAGGCCTTGGAGGTAGAGAAAGGGGTGTTGGAAGAAGATCTCATATCGCTTAGGAAGGATCCTCAAATAATTTCTAAGGTTTTTCATATTTTGAGAGAGAAGAAAGAACAAGTAAAATCCCTAGAAGCAACTAGGTTAGCTACAACACTCCCAATTTTATAGAAGTCATCATTAGAGAAGCAACAATTGAAAGGGGAGATTGAGTTTTTGAACATGGAAAATGTTTCCCTACATGCCTCCAAGAAAGCTCTTGAAGAAAGAATAGTATCAATAGAGGAAGAGCACATGGAAATATCCTCCCTGAAATCCCAATCAAATGAATCAAGAGTAGCAATTTCCACTCTTGAGTTCAAACTAGGCCAGGAATAATAAAAGAAGTTGCCTACAATTCCCATTTAGGCCATGATTAAATATCTGAATAAAAATAAGGTGAAGGATAGGATAGATGAATTGGTCAAGGATGTTGAAGAATTGAAATCTAAGAATCAACATAGTGAACATGCTATTAGCTATGCATGGTCCTTGAATGAAAAAAGAAAGAAGATTTGAAGAAATGTGGCAAAAGTTGGAAGAATACCAAAAGAAATTGAAAGAACAAAAGGTCAAGTCCATTGTTACCCAAAGATAGGTATAAATTTTGAAGAAAAGGTGTGAAAAATCCCTGGAAGAAGTAAATCTTGTAACTAAACTAAGAATTATTAAGGATTCTATGTGGGAGTTCACTATGAGAGACTTGTCTCATCTCAGAGAGTAGTTGGAGTTTTACTTTGAATTTGATGAGTTGCATCGATGAATAAGATATTATTTGGATGAATATAGATATGAGGTGGAAAATAGGGCTCATATTGTAGAAGAGGTCAATAAATTTTTGAGTTCTCTCTGCAATGGGACTTCATATTTGTTGGATATTAATGATACAACCTCGATTTTTATGGATGAATAGATCTATGCAATTAAACTCAGGAATTGGAAGGATGTTGATCAAAATAACAAGATTTTAGAATCTAGTATTTCCACTTTCATGAATTATGTTTCAAACATGGATAATTTGGGCTACCCTCCCCATGGGATGACAAAGTGGTTTTAAATATCCTAGAAAAATATGAGGAAATAATGAGGGCTTAAAAAATGGAATTACTAGTCTTGGTGGATCATGGTATTGCTCCAACGGCTTCAAAGTTTTTAGAACGTGTAGATTTTTCCATATCAACATGGACCCTAACTCAAAGGTTCATATAAATCCTTCCCCCAATATATTTCACTAAGAAGACAGAGCTAGACAAACTGTTTCAAAATCTTAAAGGTGGTATATAGATGAATGAAAATGACCTACAATGGTTGAGTACAATTTATGAGTATGATACCAAGAAGCCCACACTATTCATAGTAGGCCAAGACATCTTCCCAAAGGGGATATATTTCTAGAAAAGGAAAAATATTGTTATATAAAGACAACCACATTCAATTGTTTTCCACACAAGTGGCCCTAATTTTTTAAAATCATCAGCATGCAAAGCGCTAATCCATTCTTTAATCTTAAAAATTGGGATTATTTGATATTCAGATAGCCAACCCCAAAATATTACAAAAGAATGTGATAGCAATATGAAAAAGAATCAAGAATTTTCATACTACCAAGTTGTAGAATTTTATCTAGGGTTTTGAAATGGGATTTACAACATTGATTACATTTTTTGTCCTTTATCTTATTCCATTTTCTCTTTATAATCACTATTAGAATCGCTGAATTTGTGAGAAGGAAATTATCATTCCTAGGACTGAGACTTTATAGTCCCCATTTGGTGTCCTCCATTGCAATTTAATGAGTTTTTTAGTTTTATTGTGAAGTCAGTATCAAGGAAAAGTTGCCACTAATGTAATAATATGATTCAAGGAAAGTTATGTTGATTTCCTTTCATATTTTTCTCTCTATGGTGTTGTATAAGTCTACATATTTATACTTTTCCTGACCCATTTCACCTTCCTATATAAATATCTTCTAAAGAATGGAAGCATGATTAAGGTGTTAGGATATTTAGACACTTAGGAGTTAGTTAAGATCTACTCGGTCTAATGTGTCGTTAGGTAAAAGTGTGTTTCTTGGTTTGTTTCTTTAGTATGCATTTGTAGTTAGGAAATCCAATAGTCACGATATGTTCTCGACATAGGGTGATCCAACGGTTCATATTCTTCTCGATCTTAACGACCATTGATCAGTGGCTTAACACCCAATTGGTCCATGATCTCTATTTAAAGAGCATGGAGGGTCATTTTTCGATGATCGATTGTGAGAAACTCTCTTGTAAAATTTCTTTGTAATCTTTTTCTTTTGCATTAATAAACTGCTCCAAGTGGTCGTGTTGGCTGGGTTCGTGGATGTTTCCTCGTAGGGGTTTTACCATGTCAAAACATTGATGTGTTTATATTTGATCTGTTTGTGTGAAAGGTTACTAAAGGTGTTTGTCTTCTGTTGGAATACCTGTGTTTCCGAACATGGTATCAGAGCATGTTTGAAGACCCGCTCCTGTTATAGATCGAGATCATGAAGTTGAGTTTCCTCATATCCATTTTCTTCCATTTTCATACATTTATGGACTAAGAGGATTGTTCCATTGCGTCCAGAGTGCTCGTTTCATTCATGAACATTTTTCGTTTCACTCGAATAGGTTTTCATTTTCACAAGATACAGCCATTTTAGTCAGATCCGAAGGTATAAAGCCTGAATACGTCATTTTTAAATTTTTGCAGAGTATTATTTTAGTTTTATTTCGGTTTTATATTGTTTGTTTTCAAGTTGCTACTCTTTTATATCTGTGTATTCTCTTTTCCACGTGCCTTGTGTGATCTCGAAAAATCAGAAACAAATAGGAAAAGGTACATTTTCTAAGTAATCTAACCGAGATCTAACCCTTGTTGTCATCGAGAAGCGAAAAAAAAAATTGTTTGAAAAGAGTTTTTTTTAGCACACTCTCCAAGTCTGTCTTCAACAACAAAAACAACAACAATCCTCTTGCTAAAGAATACAATATGTTTTGCTAGCCCATTTGGTTAAAATTCCCCTTATTAAGTAAGAGGTCTTGAGTTCAAGTCTTTGTTTTTGTTACTTTTTTTGAAAAAGTTCATGCTCAATTGTAAAGTGTATTTCACTTCAAGTATAATAGTGAATCACTATAAGTAGCTTTAATATTTTATTTTAGAGTTATTTATTTTGCATGCGGATTTTCTTTATAAAATAATTTAATTGTAAAAGTGATCGCCACTTCTTTTTATAAAAGTGGGTCACTTCATAAAGCAACTTACACCACCACATGATCCTTTAGTTATCGTTCATGTATTTTTTTTAAAAGGGCATAACTTTCACATCCGAAGTCCATTTTTAGTGCCTTTTTTTTAAACCACCTAGTTCTTCGAGATCTTTCCATCTAGATAATCAGTTTCAATTTTTAAATCCATATTATCTATGTATTTAATATGGATTCTTCCAGTAATCTTTTGCTTACCAACACCAACTACTTCCAATGGAAATCTCATATGGAGGATTTATTAAGAAGTAAAGGATTGTATCGGATCACCTTGGGAAAGGAAAAAGAACCCATTGATGATGATAAGAAAGAAAAATGGGCTAATAGGAGTGACGAAGCACGTGGACTAATCAGAATGTTCATCTCTCCTAATTTAAGGTTCCACCTTAAAGAAATTGATGACCCCGATGAAGCTTGGGAAAATATTAAATTTGTGTTTGGTAAACTCAATATTATTAGAGAACAACAGTTAGAAAATCAAGTACTGAATTTAAGTCCAAGTGATTTTTCTTGCATTGGAGACTATCTATCTAAGTTTAAAACACTCAGAATTTTATGTGAAGAATGTGAGATAAATATGGAGGAAGAGCATTGCATCTATCTTATTATTTCTAAGCTAGGTAGTGCATATTTTGTTTTTGTATCTACCTTTTATGCCATGAGAGAGAATCTAGGGAAATCTTATCAAAAATGCACTCTTGAGTCCTTTTGTGTTGCTTTGATTAGAGGGGAAGATAAGCTTCTACAACTTGGAGTGATCAGCACTGCAGGTACCTCCAACAAAGCCTTAGTCGCCCAGCAGAAAGATAAACCCAAGAATCCAAAGAAGAAACATCCTCGCTACAACAACAAGCAACATAAAGGTTCCAAACCCACTCAGACAACTTCAGCTCCTAATGGTGACAAAGGAGCAAAATATAAAAATAAGAAGACTGATAGGCATTGCAACTTTTGCGATAAAGATGGTCATGATGAGTCCAAATGTTTCAAGAAGATGGCAGCTTTAGAAGAAGCAATGAAGAAGCACAACATCAATATTGATTCTATGTCTTCTTCTTCTTCTTCTCATGGACATGCACTTTATTTTTCCGGTTTCTCCTTCAATACAACTTCTACTTATTCTTCTGATGAGTGGCTTATTGATTCTGGAGCATCTTATCATGTGACTAAGGATAAAGACATATTTTCTGCTCTAAATGAATGTAACACCAAGAAAATATTTGTCGGTGATGATAGATCTCTTAGTGTTGTGGGATCTGGAACAATTCAAGTAGATAATGGTCATTTCAATGATGTATTATGTGTTCCAAGTCTTTCTTGCAACCTTTTATCAGTATATCAAATCACTCATCCAGGTGAAGGTAAAACTGTATATTTTTCACCTCACCAAGTTGTAATCAAGGATCTAAAATTTCCTAAGCATGTTCTTTCAACTAGAATTGTTGATGATATTACCAGGTTGTACAACTTCGACAACTTTGGGTCACCATCTTTTTCATCAGTTTTTGTTACTCATAGAGATGACTTAAGAAAACTTTGGCATGAGAGGTTTGGTCATCTAAACTATCGCTCATTGCAACAACTATGTAATCAACAGATGGTGACTGGACTTCCTCATGTTTCATGAAGAGATGGTGTTTTTGTTGGTTGTGTTCTCGACAAACATCATCAGAACATTTTTGACAAACGTGCATCTTGGAATGCCTCGGGCCCTTTGCATCTTGTTCACAGTGATTTGTGTGGTCCACTTTATACTCCTTTTTCTGGGTGCAAGTATTTCTTAACTTTCATTGATGACTTTTCCAAACATACTTGGGTTTACTTCTTAAAACTTAAGAGTGAAGTTTTTGACAATTTTTTGGCCTACAAGGCCCTTGTAGAAAATAAATTTGGACATCAAATTCAAAGGTTAAGAACAAATAATGGAGGCGAATATGTGAAAAATAATTTTACAAGTTATTGCACTACATAGGGAATCCAAATAAAACACATTGTTCCATATACACCACAACAAAATGGTGTTGTTGAGAGAAAGAACCGCACATTAAAAAGAAATGGCTAATTATACGATCCAATCTAAGGGATTAAATCTAAAGTATTGGGTGGAAGCCATAAACTGTGCAAATTACATAGTAAATCACACTCCCACAAAGGCTCTTATAAGTATAACACCGGAAGAATCTTGGACTAAAATTAAACCAAATGTAAGTCACTTCTATGTATTTGCCAGTATAGCATGGGCTCACATTCCTAAAGAGAAAAGGAAATCATTGCAACCTAAAAGTGAGAAGTGTATATTTGTTGGTTATTCTAAAGATGTCAAAGGTTATAGACTTCTTCAACCACATTGTAATGAAATTATTATTATAAGAGATGTTAAATTTGATGAAAATATATTGGCATGTGAGCCATCTTTGGTGTTTGTTCCTTCTTCGGCCTGTGATCCATCTTCGAAATTTTTTCCTTCTTTTGTTCCTATTATGGTTTCTTCTTTAGATTATGACAGTGAGGATGAAAATCCACCTCTTCCTGCTCACCTTCCTAGAGATGAGTCTTTTGAATCTGAACCAACACCAGCTCCTCTTCTTCCTAGATGGGTCCATTCAACATGAGAAGCAATTAGTGATCTTGTTGGTGATCCTTCATATCATCGTCGAACACGTTCATAGTTCTAGTGAGCCTCTTCTCTTTTGGCTCAAGTTTCAGAGACTCGTGATCCAGAGACATTTGCAGAACCTTCAAGTCATCCAGATTGGGATACAACAATGAATGAAGAGTATCATTCTTTAATGGAAAACGATACTTGGGATCTTGTACCTCTTCCAAAAGGAAGAAAAATTGGCATATGTAAATCAGTCTATAGAACTAAGTATGCATCAAATGGAATGGTTGAAAGCTGCAAGCCGCAATTAGTTGCCAAAGGATTTTCCCAAGTTGAAGGAATTGACTATAATGAAACCTTTTCCCCTGTAGCCAAAATCAATTCCATATGCCTTGTTCTTTCCCTTGTTGCCTCACATAAATGGGAGTTCCATCAAATGGATGTTAAATCTTCCTTCTTGCACGGAGATTTGCAAGGAAAAATCTACATGGAACAACCTCCTGGTTATGTCCATAATGACTCGAGCCTTGTTTGTCACCTTAAGAAATCTCTTTATGGTCTTAAGAAATCTCCCTGAGCTTGGTATGCCAAAATGGGCAGATTTCTTTGACACTGTATTCTCTAGATGCCATTCTGATCCTAATGTCTATACCAACAAAGTAGGAATCTATCTCATCATCCTTCTCCTTTATGTTGATGACCTTATCCTTACTGGTCGTGACTCAAAAAATTTCAACAATGTGAAAACCAACCTTAAGAAGAAATTTGAAATGACAGAATTAGGATTTTTGCACTATTTCCTTGGCCTCTGAGTTTTGCAAACCAATGAAGAAAGTTGTCTTTCCCAGTCTAAGTACGCTTGTGGCCTTCTTCGTCACTTTCACATGGACGATTATAAACCAAACCCTTATCCCTTCTAGTCTGGATTCAAGCTTACTACCACCTGTACTTATCCCGAAGTTGATGCCACCCTATATCATCAGTTAGTTAGTGGCCTCTTATACTTGACTCATACCCATCTTAATATTTCCTTTTTCATTGGTCTTGTTGCCCAGTATATGAAAACACCCCATGAAATCCATTGGAAAGAAGAGGATATTTCGATATGTCTGTGGTACAGTTCAATTCGGGTTACATTACAATTCAGGGGGGACTCCTTTATTGGTTGGTTTCACTGATTCAAATTGGGTCGACGACCATGATGATCGAAATTCTACTGCATGTTATGTTTTCATCCTTGGTTCAGGACTTGTCACTTAGGCTTATAACAAACAACAAGATGTTTCACTTTCTTCAGCAAAAACAGAGTACTAAGCATCGGTAAATGCAATTCAAGAAGCCTTGTGTCTTTGATAGATCCTTTCAGAGTTTGGATTCCAACAGAAGCATCCAACCAACCTTTAGTGCGACAATCAGAGTGCCATCAATCTCGCCAAAGACCCATTTCAACATCAACACAACAAACACATTGAGCTACACATGCACTTCATCAGAAAGCTCATTCATGATCGAGTTATTGAAGTGCTCTTTTTCCCTACAAAAGATCAAGTTTCAAACATTTTCACAAAGTCTCTTACAGAAGTAAAGTTTTCCAAACTTCAATCTATGTTAGGAGTTCAGGAATTTGTCATCAAGGGGGGATAGGCTCTAATGCCTCCTTCCTTCTCCTATTGTGTCAATATTGTAAATCTTTCAATCCTATCCCAAGTTGTTCTTAAGGGGGATGTTAGGATAATTAGACACTTAGGAGTTAGTTAAGATATAGTTGGTCTAATGTGTCATTAGGTAAAAGTGTGTTTCTTTAGTATTCATTAGTATGCACTTGTAGTTAGGAAATATGATGGTCACGATATGTTCCCGACATAGGGTGATTTGACAGTTCATATTCTCCTCGATATTAATGACCATTGATCCATGGATTAACACCCGATTAGTCCATTATCTCTATTTAAAGAGCATGGAGGGTCATTTGCTGATGATCGATTGTGAGAAATTCTCTTGTAAAATATCTTTGTAATATTTTTCTTTTGCATTAATAAACTACTCCAACTGGCCGCGTTGGCTAGGGGCGTGGATGTTTCCACGTAGGGTTTTTACCACGTCAAAACATTGGTGTGTTGATATTTGATATGGTTGTGTGAGTGGTTACTGAAGTTGTTTGTCCTCTGTTGGAATACCTGTGTTTTCGAACATAAGGTGCCCCATTAGGGAAACTTTTAGGGGATATATATCGCCCATGGGATAATTTTCCATGTTTTTAAAAAAAAAAAGATTCGTCAATTTCCATTTTTTCTAAAAGTGAATTGCCCAAATTCTATAGAATAAAATTATTTTACCTTAAAAATAGCCCAAATTGTATAGAAACTATATAAAATCCTTAGAAATTTGAATATTTTTACAAAAATATCACCAAACATTTTATACTTTGCATATTAAGGACTAGTAAGATTCTCCAAGGTTTCTACATTCTAAGATAAATTTCCATCTTTAAAATTATCCCTATGCCCCATCATGCCAATTCTAGATACTATTTTTAGCAATTTTAATTAGCTTGCTTTCTCAGTAATTTCAAATATCATAACACCTTTACAAATCCACGTAGAGGTCAATACCATGCACCATCGGTCTCTGTTATAAATCAAATATGTGCTTCATAGATTAAATAGGTTGTTATTTGTGATATATAAGAACTCTTACCTTATGATATTGAGGGTAC
>JZKD02S0935560.1:783540-793951 GCA_000966675.3 Picea glauca | reverse complement strand
ACACCTTCTTGAGACTAGTCAATAGGACTAGTCAGATACCCTATCTTACACAAGGTGTATCTACAAATTTAAGATGACCCAGAATCTGAAATTTTTACCATAGATACCTTACTAAGTTCTGTAAATTTCCTCCAGATTTCAGGGTCTAAAACATTACAGAAATTTTTTTATAGCGAAAATTCCACAATGACTCATTTCAGGATGATTCCAGAACCCTATCTTGTACAGGTTGTATCTCCGAAAGTATAAGGCCTCAGGAGCTGAATTTTGAACCCAATGTACCTTGATCCGTCTTATAAATACCCTCCAAGCGGTTCCTTCTGAAACGTTGTAGAAAACTATTTATAGCGAAAATGCCACGGTGTCTCAGATGTAGCAGCGAAACCCCAAGACCTTGAGCTCTGATACCATATGTTAAGAACCAAACATCAATATAGCATGGAAAAACCTCAGGAAAAGTACTCAATGCCTTGAAACTGAGATAATTTCAAATAATAAGCCTCTTCGAGGGGGCAACCTCCTTTTACCCCACTTAAAATGTTCAAGTACAAGATGATTCAAAATGAAAATGTCTCATTGGTATATATAGGAGACTAAGAGGTATAATTACAAATAATGGCCTAAAGCCGACATAAATAAAATAGCATTACTAATCTAATATACCTCAATTAAGGGGTAATGAACCAACATTAGGGCTTAACAAGTTATCTAGTGAATAAGATATTTTCATAAGGAATTAATCCTCATATGGTAAGAAATATTTGAGTTGATTGTAGGGAAACTATTATTATATTAAGGTTAGATTTGAAACAAGTACAAAAATAACTCTAAATCAAAATGCAAGAAATAATGTACTTTTGGTATGGAGTGTAATTGTTTCACCCAAGTAATTGAACATTTATGTAATCTATCATATTGTTACTGGTTTGTTAAGTTATATAAGAAGATATAAAGTGGAATGTAAATTCAACATAGTTTTGACCATACTTAATTCTTCCTAATTTTCTCTTCTTCTTTTTTTTTTGTCTTTCTTAATTCTCTTTTATAGGAAAAGGAGAGACTCATAAGTAATTTTTCAAATTCATTTTGGATAAGATATTTGATTAATTATTTAAAATGCATAAAAAGTTAAATTAAATAACGTTAAATATAAAACATAATAGTACATATATGTATAAGTCATTTTAAAGAAAAGATATAATTTTAATTTTGCCTAAGCAATCATTAGTCATTATTTTTTAATTAACTTTTTCCATTTTATTCGTATATTTATATAAATTCTTTTAAGGAAAAAACAAACCACTATTATGTATGTTTTAATTTCATAAATAATTATCATATAATGTTATGATTAACATCCATTTAGTATTTATATATTTATAGAGATTCTTCTAAGGGAAAAACAAACCACTATTATATATGTTTTAATTTCATAATAACCATCATATAATATTATGACGGAATAACATCCATTTCATATTTATAGAGATTTTTTTAAGAAAAAAACAAACCACTATTATGTATGTTTTAATTTTATAAATAACCATCATATAATGTTATGATGGAATAACATCCATTTCATTTACAAAATATCATATTATAATGTAAATCAAAATACTTAAAATGTTATCCCAAAGTCAACTATTTATGAATCTTCATATTAATCCATTTCATTTACAAAATATCATATTATAATGTAAATCAAAATACTTAAAATGTTATCCCAAAGTCAACTATTTATGAATCTTCATATTAATGTAGTTCAAATATCAACAACATAAAACAATCCTTAAAACTTTAAACTTTATTGGAATATTTTAATTGACTATCACATTCATCTTCGATAATAAAAATCACATCATCATCTATAATTTTCCCTTAAACTTTATTGGAATATTTTAATTGACTATCACATTCATCTTCGATAATAAAAATCACATCATCATCTATAATTTTCCCTTGGAACACATCGAGACTCCCTTCAAATTATTTCAATCTTCAATCCTAAGATAAAGTGGGTTTCATTTTTCAATCTTCAATCCTAAGATAAAGTGGGTTTCATTTTTCAATCTTCTTCAAAATACATTTTCATGCATTGCAACTTTTTCATATTGATGGGATGCAATGCAAAAGCACACTCAAAGTAGTGTCAGAATACTACATTGTTCCACCATAAGTAGAAGAGGAAAGATAATTCGTATGATGGCAAGGAAATTACATTGAAATTTTATGTTACAAAAACAAAATATTTTTTTTTTATAGACTTCAACTATCACATTCATCTATAGAAAGGGTGTTGTTAATAACTTCTTTCACACATTTGCAAAGCGGTATATGATTTTTAGTTTAGTTTTAACTTAAACAAGTTTGTTATAGATCATTACATATGCACTTATAAGTGATCTCAATTCAGATTTAGCTCGCGCATGGAATGCATTTTGTACAGCCCTCACGCACTTGGGTATCCACCTCATGAATTTGCAAGACTAGCTCCACTAGTCGGGGGGGGCGATCATTTTGGCATCCTTTCTGTACAAAATGTATATGCTGCCATAGCTAACACACATTGGCATTCCAATATACGAGGTTGGAGGAAACGCATCTGGAACTGGTGCATTCTGCCCAAGGTAAAATACTTTGCCTGGCTATTGATTGAATATAAACTGAATACTTGGGACGTCCTCATTAAAAAAAGGCTGGACAAGTCCTAGTTTTTTTCATCTTTGTCAATCAGACTCGGAAACAACAGATCACTTATTTATCGAGTGCAACTACACTAGACAGGTTTGGCTCAAAATAAAACTAGCACTAAATCTCACCTCCAATTGGGATGGGAATAACCTCTCGGACTGCTTTGGATCTTGGGTGCAAAAAGAACACAATCTTATGCATCTCCCTTCCATAATCTACTGGACAATTTGGATTGAAAGAAACAACACCATTTTTAGCAATGGAACTCCTTCTACAAGCGTTGTAGCCTACAAATCACTTGGCATGTTCAATTCTTGGAGCTATTCTCATGCCTCTAAGCCAAGACCACAATGCACAATGAAGATACATGAACTTGATGACATCACTACATCTTGGTTTAATGGAGTAGCGCTCTCAAATGGGTCACAGAGTGGAGCTGTAGGACTAATTAAAATCACACATAACACCTTCTACAAATGGACTTTCAGTTGTGGCCCGAGCACCAATACCAGGGTAGAACTTTTGGGTGCCTGGGCCACACTATACTTAGCTTCCAGACTATACATTGAATCCCTTCAGGTTCTTGGGGATTCCAAAATTTTCATTGAGTGGTTGAGTGGCAGGAGAGAACTCCAAACAATCCCCCTCTTAGCATGGAAGGACAGAATAAGACTCCTACAAAAAACTTTCACAAAAATCAGCTACAATCACATATATCGAGAGAACGATAAATCTGCAGATCATCTCTCAAAGGAAGCACTCCAGACACAAGTAGGAATCATATCTTACCATCTCTAGATAGATGGACATGAGGGCCCCCCTCTATATCTATTCTTGTGTTAAGATCAGTTGATCTTCCTCCCTCCTCAGCAGACTTTCTTATAATGAAAGAAGGATTTTCATAATGATCTCAGGACTCCATTACTCTTCTGAAAAATATCCACTAGACAATCCTGATTTTCAGTCACTATGCAGATTATTTCACTCATAGATTTTCACCATTGCCATTTCTTTTCTTTTTATAACTCTCTCACTTTACTGGTTGAAAGACTACAAAAGGAAAAAGTTATAACATCTACTCTGTAATTGAGAATGTAACCTCTTATTTCAGAACATATATTATATAAATATATAATAAAGAAATTTTTCAATTGGAAAAAAGAAAAAGTGATTGAGGTCAATCAAATTAATCAAATTGATACATATGCACTTATAAGTGATTGAGGTCAATCAAATTAATCAAATTGGTGTTAGGGTACAATAACCCAATAGCATAAAGCTAGGAAATTGGGTTTTATTAACCTATCATACTTTTCACACCATACAAACATCTTATGATTACGTATTTATGTAATTTCATTGCTTTAAAATTCTTTGAACTAGAATTTAACAAAGGAGGCAAATTGATTTGAACATCTAAATAAAGTATGAATATGAAGGTTGCCATGTCAAAAAGGATAGGTGTAGATATGAGAATGGTACGGGTCTAAGCATATATTCAATTGGTCATTAAAGTGGAGATGTCAAAAATAAGTAGCAAATAAATTTTTCAATAATAGTTGGCTAGGGTGAAATCTTAGGCTACCAACATCAATAACTATGAACAAGATTAAGCATAAGCAAGCTTATTTAGGTAAAGGAATCTATATTGCAGCTTAGATATGAAAAATTATATAGGTTGGGTTACTCAAATGAATGTATGGAACTATTTATAGGATCGGCGATTCAAAATTCATGGCTTGGGATAATCATACAATGATGAAAGATGGGAATTACTTTGATCTTAGATCTAGTATGAAAATGGTAGGATGAAGCTTGAAATGTGATGAGGAACTGTTGAGAAGATGTCAAAATAAATTTTCATGAAACTTAATGAAAGGTAAAGAATTCCCAAAAGGATGAAGAGATAGAAAATCAATCAATAATAAAATGAAAGAATGAAATGTTATTGAGTGGATTAAATTCTACTCATAATCCTATCAATATGATAACCGATTCTATCTTAATGTATTTCATGCAAATGAAAACTAGATGTGTGATTGTTGGTGGAAATCTATAGGAACGATGTGCAAATTTCTAGATTTATAGGTTGTGATCTAGATACAAACAAATGTAAAGCTAAAGAATGGAAGACATACTTTAAAAATGGATCCACATAACATTAAACTCTATTCTATCATATGAAATAAAATAAAAAAACAAAGAAACTAAAACTAACAAAGGGAAATATACAAGCTTAAAGAATGTGAATGAAACTTTATACCCAATGGAAGCAATATTACATTTCACCCGTGGAAGAAGCGTTGAAGAGGATGGCTCCAAGATATATTCCTTGGGAGGGTCCTTTGCTTCCCAAGTATGTGCGTGATCCCCTCGCTATGCCTGTAAGTAGCTTGGATGTGCAAGATAGATATAAAGAGAAAGGAGTTCTCTTGATTTCTAGGAAAATTTGGGTAGCATGTACTTACTTGTGTGGATGGATGGATGAGAAATGGAGAGACCTCCCAGATTTTATAACAAAAATAGTGGTTAAACCCTCTTGATACGGTCACAATAAACAATGGTTAGTTAACCAAATCAAGGATAACATCTACATTTAAGGTTTAGATATGTCCACTTTCGGTTATTTTACTTTTCGATAAAATTTCAGGTGGAAACAGTCAAAATCATTTTTTTTATAGGAACGTGTAGATTTTTGGGGGTAATAAGTGAAATGGACCATTTTGAGGATGAACTTTGGATATGTGTTTCCTAAGGTCTAGTGGAGGTGGAATGAGTAGTGCCCATGTTGTTGGTGTATTTCAATGAACTTGTGGATTTACCACAAGAGAGTCATTTTTTGGTGATGACATATTACCCCCTAATGTGTGAGGTTAGGAGAAATTTATATGATTGAAATACATTACATTTTTCTTCTACCAAACTATGAGAGGACCGAGGAGGGGGATGAGTATCATGGGAAGGAGGACCACCTTCCAAATTAGAGATCGAGGAGTACCACCTTTCAACAAAAAATTCAAAAGGTGATGAGTGTACAAGATCTAAATAGGGATGAGGTAGGCATACCCATGCTCGTTGATATATCTCATAACAAAGAATAAAATGTTTCCCTTGGCATAAGGGGGCCAATAAAGTGAGACAAAATGATGTCTCGGTATAAAACAACAATGATGTAACCAATCCCATATACATATTCCTATATGAAGAGGGATAGGACTAACATAGAAGTGTCATAACTACAAGTGATTTGGGTACACTGGAACTGACGGTCCCTCTGAGGGGGGAGGGGGAGGGAAACAACCTGAGAAGCCTTGTTGAATAGGAAATGGGCTCCAAATATTTTAAATGAGTTAGATGCATGGAATATCAAACTGAGGGCTCTAATAATGGTGGAATCAATCCATTCAAATCCAAGGAACTACATCTGAGAATGAATCATGGATATATGTATGAATATTAATGGTGTGATGATGAGATAGAGTTCAGGACATGAGATCTTACCAAGTCAAAGAGGGATGAGGACTCTCTTTGCTTGGTACAAGGTAACCCATCAAAGAGGTGGATAGGGACCAAGGTACATAGGACTAACCCCTATAATACATGTGTTGATGTTTATAGGGGGGGTTCTATCAGCACCTAAGAATAAAAGAGGTTCCTTAGGTTGGGCATCCAAAGTAAAAAAAATGGAGCTTATATGTATGGAATCAAATGTTGAGGTTGGGACATGCATGGGTCTACATGAAGGAAAACCCTCTTTTGAGGACCGATACTACTCACACATGTCCAATAATATAGTGTAATCAAATGAACCACTAAACCATCAAGTGTATGATTCTCAATCATGCAATAATGAGATGGAGTTGAGCATGTGAGAAACAACCAAGTAAAATAGCATTGAGGCCTATCCTTGTTTGGTCCAAGGCACCCTCCAATGAGGAAGATGATTCTAAGGTAAGTCAATCCCATAGAATACAAGTGTTGAAGTTTATAGGGAAAGGCACACTCGAGTTAAGGCAATGAGGAGTCCTTGAAACCAACATGAAGTAGAAACTAGAGAGTGATTGATAGAGACTAACACTAAAGGGGGATGGGAAGGAAATAAGAGGTGTACTCAAGAATCCCTTGTTCAAAACATAAATTCAAGGCCAACCTAGAAGTTATTGAAAACATTCCATGGAGAATGATCGATTACTAGGAAAGAGGATTTTCAAGGACATACTAGTAAACCAAGGGGACGAATGGAGGTAAACAAATGATAAAATTGGATGGGAAAACTCATGGAGGCATGGGAAAAATATAACAAGACTTCATGGGAATTTGATAGACTCCATGGGACACACAAGTGACTCATTGTAGATTCTCTAAACAAGGGAAACTACTGGATGTTGCCACAAATTGAACTGGGTGCTATAAAATCACAAGTCCCTCTTGGTATTTCCAAAGGAGTACCAAGAGGTAAAATGGGTATATGAGATCCTTATTGTATTTCAAAAGGGGCACCAGGAGGAGCATAAAGATCTAGAGTACCAAAGTGACAAAAATTCATCCTAGTATTTCCAAAGGGATACTAGGAGGATACAACAAATCTAACCATTGTGTTGAAAGATGCAGTATCCAAAAGGAATCCCATGGGGGAAACCAAATAGGGATAGTAATGGATAACAAGGAGAAATGTTCCCTAGAAAACAACCAGATTATGATAATATTGTAGGTGGAAACTACAAATGGAAGTGGTCAAGGGTAGGGGCATTAACAATAATATCATTGGGGGTTAGTGAATGGTGTCATAATAACGAAGAATCATCACAGTATGGATGAATAAGAGGGCTTGTAATATGTGATAATTAAATAAATATCAACCATAAATGTGGGATTCTAGAGGATAAGGCTGTCAACATGATGAGAATAAAGGCATGAAACGTCAACTCTATGATGTAGACTAATCAGAATCCCAATCCTAAGGGGATTTAACCTGAATGGGAACCAAAATTCAATAGGGTTTACTATTCTAGGGAACCCATAGAAGTAAATATCTATCAACAGGTAGATGGCACATGAAAAAGATGGATGGGATAAACCATCTACCCAGGCGAGCGTGCTCCTACAAGAAATTTTTGGGGAATGGGAGGAAAATGCAATGAACTGAGGGTATTTATTCTATGTTAAATTCTAGTTTAGGAAATTATATCTGATGATGGCCACATTACATATATAATTAATGGAATCCATGGTGAATTATTGCACACAAGTCAACAAATACCAAAGTGTAAAGGTGCTCAAGTAAATAAAACCATGCATAGAAATTTGAATTAAAAAAGGGTACATGTAATAATGCTTCTTTGAAAAAATGATTCCAGGTGAAGTATCAAAATAGGAAATCCCAATAATACCCTTTTGTGCATTTGTGGATGTCGATAATGGAGAGCAGGAGGAGGCCCTAAAACTTGGTGAGCTCATGATTGACAATTCAACCATGGGACCCTAGGAAATATTTTTAGGTATAGCGCACCTTTTGGGGTAATTTTCTATGTTGGGAGTGTAGGAACTTCCCCTAATTTTCACATGTTCCAGTGCAAAAAATATGGTATTTTTGGCACTAGCCAAAAATGGCTTCTAGGGTCCAAAATTGCCAGGAAGGTGCAATTTTAAGGGGGGGGAAGGGGTAGGGGCCATATATTTATTAATATGGAATAAATTATTGAGGAAATATGGTTTTGAGTAGATATGGACAAGTTTAAAGTGTTGTGGAGGAAATAGGAATATGAAGAAATCCATTTTCAAGTGAGTGTGAATGGTTTGAGGAGAACTAGGCTAAAGTATGTTTAGAAACCACATGTGAGAGTAGGGGAGGGGCTCTTATCTTGCATAATATAGTATTGGGATGCATGTGTGAGAAAATTCATGGTATAGGGACAACAAATATATATTTCCATCCAATATATATACTTCTTGACAGGGCTCCCTCCATTGGGGTTGTGGGAGAGACTTAGCTAGTGATGCCTTAAGGAAGGAAGCTATATGAGTTTGTTTAGACCCATTGCAGAGCTAATGCAAGTGTCAAGGATTATTCCATCCATATTTTGGACCTAGACATACTTGAGACATGGACCATTGTTATGACAATGGTCCATATATTGGGCACCCATGCCACCCACAGGATATCAGGGGGTATGATGGTTATGGTGGAGAGTGTTCTTGATAGGACCTACTATTAGTGGGCCTAGATGATTTTTATGGAACTAAAGCACCAATTGACCTCCTATTGATGGGAGATAGGAGGAAATCATGATTTTGATATATTCCTATGTGCCTTTTTTTTTAGAGGATTCCCACACTTTGTCCTCACGTCTACATCCATGATGGAGGTCCATAGGAGCCTACGATTAAATATTGGGGGTAGATGATAATATGAGGAGGAGGTGAATGGATTGATAATGTGAGACACATTTGGATCAAATCATAATACATATATAGGACTATCCCTACTTGGTGATGAACTATGAGGGGGATCCTGAGTTACCACTACAATCAGGCCGTGCATGGAGACCTGATGGTAAGTGTGTCATAACCAGTCTATTTTTATATTTTAATTGAATAGAGTAGAATATTTCAATATATCATATCGATCATTGACTATATGTAATGTGAATATATTGCATTGGTGAGGATGACGGGACACATTACCCACATTATGAGAGGAGAGTCTATTGAGGTTGGGCCATTGGGAAAGAGGCTTGGAGAGGATAGAGATTGAAACCTATAGGAGCTCAGATATAGGTTTGGGATACTCTTTATCAAAGTATTAGAGTGGGGGTAGCATTATCTTGATGATACTTATGCAGCATCATGCACTAGGATTCCACCTGAGTGGCACCCACTTCTACATAGAGCATTGATGATTGGCCAGGTTGCTTGAGATATTTATTCATATGTGCCTTTTTTTTAGAGGATTCCCACACTTTGTCCTCACGTCTACATCCATGATGGAGGTCCATAGGAGCCTATGATTAAATATTGGGGGTAGATGATAATATGAGGAGGAGGTGAATGGATTGAGAATGTGAGACACATTTGGATCAAATCATAATACATATATAGGACTATCCCTACTTGGTGATGAACTATGAGAGGGATCCTGAGTTACCACTACAATCAGGCTGTGCATGGAGACCTGATGGTAAGTGTGTCATAACCAGTCTATTTTTATATTTAATTGAATAGAGTAGAATATTTCAATATATCATATCGATCATTGACTATATGTAATGTGAATATATTGCATCAGTGAGGATGACGGGACACATTACCCGCATTATGAGAGGAGAGTCTGTTGAGGTTGGGCCATTGGGAAAGAGGCTTGGAGAGGATAGAGATTGAAACCTATAGGAGCTCAGATATAGGTTTGGGATACTCTTTATCAAAGTATTAGAGTGGGGGTAGCATTATCTTGATGATACTTATGCAACATCATGCACTAGGATGCCACCTGAGTGGCACCCACTTCTACATAGAGCATTGATGATTGGCCAGGTTGCTTGAGATATTTCCAATGGGGACATGATTTCCTTATATTGTGATCCTCCATTTAAGGGGGGTGACCGAGAGGAGTAGTTTGGTGGGAATTATTCCCCTAGATTTTCATGTATGTATCATGCTATGGGTATGGAATAGTTAGTTAGAGTAGTGGACTCTAAATTGATGATAAAATATTTTGATGTTT
>JZKD02S0935560.1:764361-781874 GCA_000966675.3 Picea glauca | reverse complement strand
ATGAGAGACATGAGGTTGGACCTTGTGGTCATATTGGGATTTAGAATGATTTTTGGTCACTTCAATGGTTTGCAATGCAATATAACCATCGTTGTTGGCTAGCTCCAAAGTCACTAGTATATGCTTAAAGAGAGTGGTATCAAGGAATAGCTCTACAACCAAATGGAGGGAGGGGATTTGGAACTCGATTGATAAAATTTCCTCCTCACCATGGATGAGATAGAAGGGTGTGAAACCAATGGAAGTTTTGGCAGATGTCCTATAGGAACATAAGACTAGGAAGAACATCTGGTGCCAATTGGTGTTGTGCTTATCTACTATATGCTAAAGCATGGTTTTAAGGATTTTATTGATGGACTCAACTTGCCCATTCCCCTAAAAATAGTATGAGGATGAGTATTGGTGCTAAAGACCTAATATTGAATCTAGCTCGTGCCAGGTTTCATATTCAAAGTGTTAGCCATCATTATAAGCCAATTGTTTTGGGACACCGGGTAGAGTGATAACATCATTAAAAAGAAACAAGTTGTGGTAGCCATTATGTTATTGAACGTTGAAACAGATTCATCCCATTTGGTAATGTAATCTATGGCCACAATAATGTATTTATGATTGTCGAAAGAGGGAGGGTTACATTCCATGAAGTCAATGGCCCATTTTCAAAATGGACCAGTAGTGATAACAAGGTGTAATTGGTTTGGAGGGGTCCACATCTTAGGTGTCTAAAATTGACAGTTAGTGTTATGATTAATTGATTGAATGAAATATGTGAATAGATTAGGATGCAAATAGCCTATGTGCATGATATTTTCAATGGTAGCCATCCCTGAAAGGTGACCACCACAAGCACCACTATGGAAAGTTTTTAAAACTTGCTCTGCCTCATCTTGGGTGAGACAACGACGCAAAAAGGTATCGACTCTGGCTCGATGATAGAGATCATCACCAATTAGGAGATAATGAGGGGCTTGATGGAAAATATGTTGTCGATTTTCAAGGGATAATAAGGAACAAATTTCTATATTTTCGAATAGGTTATAATTTCACCATACTAAGGATCATCTATGGATATGGTGAAGGAGTGATCATCCAAAAAAATTTCATCCAAGGGTGGGTCAAATGCACTAGTTGGGAGATCGAAAATGAACTTGACAAGGGCTAAGGATTTCTTACTCTTGGGTATAATGAACTTTAAGTAAAATTCTTAAAGGATAATGATCCAATGGGCATACATCCAATTGATCATCCATTGGCTCAATAGGAAGGACATGGGGTTAGAATTTGTGACCACATTGGTTGTGCACATCAAAATGTAATGACACAACTTTTGGATAGAGAAAATAACTAACAAGGCCAATTTATCCTCATTGGTATAGGGAAAGTGGGGTCCCTATAGGTTATTACTTATGTATTAAATAATTTTCTCACATCCATAAATCCAATCCTTAACTAATACCCCTCTGACAACAAAGGATGAGGAAGAAATGTAAAGGATGAAGTCCTTATCAAAGTCAAGGGGACTAGTCAAAGGTGTTGAAGCAAGGGCCCACTTTAGCACATCAAAGGATTTTTTAGCTTGATGATCCCATATAAAGGGTACATCATATCATAATAATCATAATAAATCATGAGCAATGATGGCGTAGTGTAGAACAAACCAATGTAAGAAATTGTCTTTCCCATGTAGGCTTTGTAATTGGTGTATATTGAGATGGGAAGGTAGTTTAGTGATGGAATGAACCTTAAGGGGCTCAATGGTGAAAGAAAATTTTGAAACAATGAATCCCAAAATATAACCAATAAACACACCAAAAAAAACACTTAAGGGGGTTTAAGCATATATTATACTTACAACATCTAAGGAAGATAGTACACAAGTCTTCTAAGTGTTGTGACATTTTCTTCCAACACGATAGGCTAGAATGAGGCGTACCAAGTCATGGAAACAATATGACACGGCACATTGGAAAGTGGCTCCAACATTCTTTAACCTAAATGGAATAAATTTGTGTGCAAAGGTGCCCCATGGGGTCGTGGAGGTATTCTTGTATTGGTCTTGAGGCCCGTTGATCTATATTTTTGGATCAATGTTGGAACATACACACTTATCCTTAATCTTTTTCATTTATTTTTCTTTGCTTCTTGAATTTCCTTACTTAGTCTTTTTCTCCTTTCAAATGTGGGTTGCGGGTCACACTACTATCAAATTCCCAAGTCCATAGACCCACAATCCCATGTATCTATACTTAGTCATTTTCTTCTTTCCAAACTTTAAAAATTAGCCTGTTTTTGAGTGATAAAGGAGTAAATATGTGGGAGTCCAACATGTCCCAGACCCTCATTTCCCCATGTCCATAGAATCACAATCACGCTACCCTCAAATTACACTTCTATATATGTCTCCTCCAAATTGGACTTTCCACCTTTATACTTAGTTGATTTCTTAGAATGTGGATGCAGGACCCTTACCTATTCCACTTAAATTTTCATCATGTCCTCTATCTCATAGACCCATAGTCCCACGTTCTACAAAATGATCCTCTTACTTCCGTGACCCACATAATTAATATTTCCCATACTTAGCCAAATTTTATTATTGTGGATGTGGGAGTCGTTCCCTTTTTCACTCTTCCCATTCCCCATGTCTTGAGTCCCGCACCCGCAATATCTCGTTCACCATAATGCACTTTACATTCCTCTTTTCGCACTTCCATACTTAACCACTTTCCATCCACCATGACATCACATCACCATTTCTCGGTTGCATTTATATCCCCCAACCACATTAACCACAACTTGTGTGAACATAATGTCATTATTAAAGTGGAAAAGATTTCACAAGCCTTTTAATAAATTCAAAATATCATTGTGCAAGACAACACCTTTGAAATAAGAGCTATGATGATTAATCATCAAAGGGATACATAGTAAATTAAATAAGAACTAATATTCCAAGTTCTAAAATGTTATATTGAAAGTAGCTCCACCTATTGGTAAGAATAGAAAGAAGTGTAAATAATGTCAAGTAAGAGAAAAGAGTTGTATTGTGGGGATACACTAAACCCACTCGAAAATGAAGATCAATCATTCTAGTGGCAGTGATTTTACAACTACTACAAGGCCTTCCCTCTTATTAAGAAAAAGATGAACCAGGTTTGGAATTCAGGTATATCCCTAGCCGGTTGTGTTCTAGGGGTAACATATTTCAAAGAGTTATTTCAATGGTTTGCAGATAAATTCAATCTAGAAAAGAGAATAATAAAGCTCCAAGGAGAACAACCTATCTTTTTAGCTCCTTAAGTATTCACAAGAATGTTATGACTATTTATGCCCACCATGCCATTAAAGGGTGAAGAAGTCATTGAATTCCTCAAAGAACAAAGAGGAGGAGAAGAGATCCTTGGGAAATATTTGGCCAACCCTAGAACTAGCACCAATGCTTCTAAGAATGAGGTAAGTTCCTTGAAATACTCATACAAGGAATTTTCCTACTTGTTTGCTCACATCATTGGTTTGGAATCTACGACCTCTATGCCAATTAATATCATCTATATCCTTCATTTCGTTGTGAATGAAAATGACCTCATCGATTGGGGGCACATTATTTCTAGTGAAATCTCATTTCAACTTAGTAATCTAAAGAAGATCCAAAAATTTTATATGACATCCTATCTGATTTTCACCATATCTTATTGCCATGTTTTTTAATGCTTGTCGAGGGAAATGAGTATCAAATTTAAGGTGGAATCAGTCTTTTCCTGGTATCCATCCTTGTGGAGGCACAAAGATCAGTATCATTTCTACCCAGTTCACAATAATTTTATTTCAAAATTAAAAAAAAATTGTCCCTAACACGTCCAGATTATCACTCGAAGACTCTACCTTTCTCTCACATAAAGGATTCTTTGAAATTACAGAGGAATACAACATTATAAGGCTATTCAGTTTTGATGAGAAACCTCTTCTCCTCCCTTTCTATGTATTAGACAAACATTTTAGTATAGAAGTTTGTAGGAAATGCAAAGATTGGTTTCATTTATTTAATGAGAAATGAAAAAGTCAATTCATCTTGTTGCCTTGGAAATTTGGAGAAGTTGTTGTAAAAAACATCTCACCTTTGGATGAACTTGCAGGTTAATTTGACCAACTCATGAAGTTGAAATTGTGGTGAGTTTCAACCCTAATGATTTGTTTACTGCACATATGACCTTAGTTGGTTATTCTTCTTATTTTACCAAAATTGAATAGTTTAAAGAAGGAAGTGGGGATAATTTGAATCTCTGTGATACTTCAACTGACCAAGATATTAATGATATGGAGGAATTAGCGAGCACTAATGAGTTCTATCGACATCAAGGTAAGGAAGCAACGAATAAAAATCCCAATTCACCGATTGTGTCTCAAAAAAGTACCCCAATAAAAAAACCTAGGAGAACTGGTTTGGAGATAAAGAAAACACCTGCCAAAAGCTCAAATGATGGCAGTGATAAGGACCCAACAAAGAAAAATATTGAAAAATATCACACTATATATACCTCTTCTAAGAGAAAAAGGGATACCCAAAAAATGAGGATAAATATACCTGAAACTCAAGAAATCCCCAGGGAAATTGACATAGATGAGATTATCGAGGAACCCAACTGGTTTGACCAACGATTGTTGGAAACCCAAGAGATTTTTGAAGCTCTCGTCACCCAGGAATCGAAAATATTTGAAGAGGATTCTATGACATTGCACCATGTGGCCTACAATAGAAGTTCTAAAAAATTGTTAATTGAAAAAGTGAACATGAAAAGCAAGAAAATGTCCGAGAAGTGGAAATTAGAAATTGATTGGAAATCATAAATTGATTTCCATGGAGTTGCACCTATGAATATCATACAATTCCATGATGAAATTGGATAAGCACTTAAGGAATCTTTTGATAACATAGAAAGGGAAAATTTAATTTTAAAGGAAAAAAATAAAGGAAATGGAGGCATGAGGGCTTCACCTTGTTGACCAATATCTTATCACGTTCATTCAAAAAAGGAGTTTTTTAATTGTGAAAAATAAATCCAATATATTGTAGGTATTGGGGGGGGGATGTGGTGTATGAAGGGATTTATAGGTATTGGAGGGTATTAAAAGGGTATATAGTAAAAATAGGGGTTTATTGTATTGGAAAGATGTATTGGGAGGGGGGTTCAAGAAAATGATTTTGGGAGATATTTATCAATATCTAGTGAAATTAGGGGTATTCTTTAATATCCCATGAACTAAGGTGTTATGTCACAGGTTCACTGAGTGAATAACCCATGATTGGAGGTAGCTCTAATTCCAAGACCATTGTTTGTTGAACCATTAAACATAATTCAAACAACACTCACCTTAGAGGATATTCCATAAAGTAGCAACAAATGGAAAGGTTCATCTAGTTTGTTGTTAGCTGTAACAAAATACATTGGAGACGGGATACAAAAAATAATATATTTGATCCAAGAAATATGGGAACTTGCACAGAGGTCCACCAAGTTTGCAATGAGGATTAAAATTTTCAAAGAATATATTAAAAAAGATCTAAAAAATGACGAATGTTTTTTAAAAAGACATTGTGGGAACATTTTCAGCCAAATTTTCAAGCCTAAGTGATATCCACATAAGAGAACAAAACCTTTTTTCTAACATCTGGATAAAAAAAATTAATGCTTGTTGGTTGAAGAGAATAAAAAATTTAAGAGAAATGATAAATTAATTAGATGTTGTGAAGAATAAAAGAGGTGACCTTTTCTTTAAGCTTGTTGATATAACAAAGGAACTTGACGGCCCAAACTTATTAATGGACAATAATTTCATCAAAAGAGAAACTATTGGAACAATTTGATGTATTAAAAATTGCATGGGCAAGTGAGTTCGTCGACTCAATAGAATTCTCCGAGGAAGAAATTGAAAACTGGCTAGTCAGATATATCAATAGAAATGATTGTTGGAGATATAACACACACATAGGATATTTTTTCCTTATTTTCCTATGTTTATTAGTCATTATTGAGGGTCTCCTATTTTTTAGGAACCTCTCCTACATTCTAGGAGAATATTCTCTTCAGTTGACTAGTTGTAACACCGTGTTTCCCCCAATTTGTAAATATAACTATATTGGCCAAGAGACTATGGCAAACTCAATATGTGTGAATGTTTGATTTGATGGACCTTTGTATAAAAGGTAGATGAATGTAAATTATGTTATTTACTAGAAAATGGATAAGTGTTGCATGACTGTTGGAAGGGGGGTGTGCTAAGAGAGACCACAAATGTTATGAAAGAGATGGTGAAGGGGAACATGAATGGTTGTGTTAACCTCCACCAGACCATTATTTTGTTGGATTTAATTGCTCAGGATCAGAACAACCCTCTGACCCGGGAATGAATTACAGTCAAGATGGTAGGTGGGAAGACCTCCTCAAGAATTAATGAGGGGATGGGGTAGACCGCCCATTTGTAAGGCTTCCAGACCTGACCACGGACTGGGAATTTGGGCCACACACAATATTGTTGAGGAATGCAAGAAAGGAAGGCATGGTGGGAAGAGGAAGGCCTGCAAAGAGTGCAGAGATGGTAGACTAAGCTCTCTGGTTCGAGGAAGAACTATGGAAAAGAATGAGTTCTGATCGCAAATAATAGAGACTGAGTCGGGAGAAGGAGAGTAAAATTTTTCCCTATCTATGACTGAGTTAGAAGAAGGAGAGTAACCTTCGTCCCTATCTATTACTGTGTCAGGAGAAGGAGAGTAACCTTCATCCCTAACTTTTGTTGAGTCGGAAGAAAAGATTCAATCTCAAAGCATCGTGGCCTAGCTCGGGGTGGCCGGTGGTAGATCCGTTAGGAGTGACTAAGCCTATGGTTGGGTGGAAACAAGCACCCATTTCAGCATCTGCATCACATCTTCTAGTTCTGATAAGTGTTTTCATTCTTTGTACTTTGAAATGGAATAATGAATGAATGCATGTATTTTACATTTAAGATCGGCCTCTGTATTAACTAATCGAGTGATGTGTATGTATTTATATCCTTGAGGACTTATAATTCTTCTTGATTTTCCATGTGCCTTAGTTTAACCCTCGAAGGTTTTTTCCCCAGGGATTTCCCTCACAGTTCCAGAGTCAGAGCAAGCCTCTTAGCACTGCTATCTTATTGGTAATTCCACGAGATTACCCTGCCTTGTTTTAGAACTTAAAGTTCTGCGAGCTAGGAAGGTGTTTCCTTCAACCCAGTAGCCTAAGAGACCTTATGCTTGCACCCCGACCTTAAACAAATCTTGGCTAAGAGTAGAGATTATAGCCAGAGATTCATCAAAGGGACCATATGACCAAGGTCTAGGAACCCTGCGCTAAGTCCTAAAGGAGATAACTCTTGATGACTTTGGAGCTTCGGGATCTCGAAACCCTGAGATGTCAAACTTCATAATTGTCAAAGATACATTAATGTTGGAGTCGCGAAAGGTTATGAGTCATTGATCTGGGGAGTTCGTTGGGGCCCCTTCTCGACCATCTGATCGTCTAGTGGAAGGTTTCGCGTATGGTACTTCGACAAACTTCCACTTCGGGAGAATGGAGATGCTATAGCATCAAAATCCCCAAATGTCAAACTTATGAAGTGAAGGAGAGTCATATATTTGGGGGAGATCATTAGGAGCCCCACCTATTGTCCCATATTTTAGGAGAAGGGACCTGCACATGGTACTTCGGCGAAGTCCCGCTTCGGGAAAATGGAGTGGCAGTGAAGACAAAACCTCTAAAGGTCAGAGCCACAAAGTGGCCAGGGCTATTGATCTAGGGATCCTTCAGGCTCTCTCCTAGTCATCGGATCCATGACGAATTCACACCAGCATTGACTGCTTTAGAAGGACTAGGGAGTTGTAACATCAAAATCCCCAAAGTTAGAAACAACGAAGTGATGGGAACAATTGATTTTAGAGAATGTTGGATCCCTCCCTGATTGTTGGATCTACCCCATGGTCAATTTGGCATTGACAACTTTGGGAGAAAGGGGGAGTTTGCATCGCAAAAATCTCGAACGCTGAATCCCGAAGTAACAAGAGTCGTATATCTATGAATCTACGTGGTCGTATCTCGACTGTCAGATCTGAGGGATTTTAGAAGGTTGTCAGTCCAGGGTGATGTGGCATAGTGATGTCACCCAGGGACATGTGGACCTTAGTTTGAAGTGCCATGTGTTACCCAGATGTGTGTGTATCACATACCCTAAATACCTACTGGAATGTGACACGTGTCATCCCCGATGAGGGTGCATGTCACCCTTGGCCCTTCCACGTGTCAGCTCATGGTACGTGCCTGCATAGCCAAAAGGGTTGGTGAAGTGATCGGGACTCCGAGACTCCGGTACTTTGGGACTTCGGAGGGTGTAGAGAGACTGAATGGCTCGAAGGTCGGAGCCATATGACAAGGTTATGGGACTTCGGAGGTTCAAAACTTCAGGTGGTCTCATGCATAGATAGTAAAGAAGCATCAAAGCATCGAATTCCTCCACAGATGATATATGAGAAAGAGATTAAGTCCAGTCATGGGATTGGATGGTGGATGGTCTTCCACCGTGGAGGAAGGAACTTAGAAACGGCATGTGTGAGGTGGATCCACATGGGTGCCACGTGGCCCTCAACCAATGAACGCCCGAAGAACTTTGGGAAGCCATAACTTGCAATCCAAAGATTGGATTTGAGCCTGGTAGCAGTCATTAGAATGTTATGGGTGAGTAGAAGAGGATAAAGACCTCGGATAGAGGATCTGAGATCTTAAGGAGAGTGAAATTTTGATGCCCCATCCCTAGAAAATTTACTCAGGGTTCGGGTGTGTTACAAATTGGTATCAGAGCATGGTTAAAACACTTGGCCTGCTTGGGCTCATGGACGAGTCGCTTAAAAACCATGTTTAAATAAATATTAAGGGTGGCACCCTACCTCACCTCTTTCCTAAAGATCCTAGTTAAACTTTTACTGAAGAAAATAATGAAAACTTTCTACTCTGTGTGTATTTAAGAAATATGAATTGTTTGTTGTTCATGAACTAATAGATTGTTAGCTAACAACAAGTGTTTTGTCAGCACTCAGGAAGTCAGTAAATCATGGGAAACTACAATCATAAAAGGATGGTTATGCACCATGAAGTGGGGGATGGCTCCCACAATAGAGACGAAGAATATGACGAGAGGAGGGTGGTGGAGACCCCTCTGGATCTGGTTGAAAATGTAAAAAGCCTCATACCTGAATTACAAAGTTGCAAGGACGACAACAACATATTGATAAAGGAGCAAGAAAAACAAATGGAAATTAATGCAGTCTTGTTGTAGAGCTTATCTGATATACAGAGGTAGCTATAGCATGGACCTGCAACCAATCATGTGGACAGACGACATACGAAGAGAAGTCAAAGCCCACCTAAGATACAAAAATGTGGCCCCATAAGTGGTCACACTCAAAGGAGTACCTCGGGGAAGGCCTAACCTGGAGGCAAGGGACACTCATCAGAAGTGTCCTCTGGAGAGGAAGTTGGAAACCCTGAGGTGTATTCTAGTAGAAAGACTAACTCACATTCCCAAAGGAAAGGAAATAAGTGAAAGCATTCCAAAATTCGTGATCTTGAAGAGTTCAAGAAATCCAAACAACCCTCTTTCGATGGAAATATTAAGAAAGGGGAAGAGGCAGAAGCTTGGTTGTTAAGTTTAAAGAAGTAATTCGGAGTTCATGACTACTCTGAAAACTTGAAGGCTCAAATAGTCATCTTCAACCTGAATGGAAAGGCTTCCATTTGGTGGGAAGACATGAGGAATGTGAAAGGAATCCATGAGAAGGACTTATCATGGAAACAGTTTGATAAATACTTCAAGGAGAAGTATATGTCAGAGAAATACTTTGATGGGAAGACTAAGGAGTTCTATGAACTCGGGCTAGGACAAATCACCATAGAAGAATATATCAATAAATTCCTTGAGTTGATAAGGTATGTACCTTACATAAAATATGAAAAGGTAAAAGTGCAATGATTTATTAGTGGGTTACCTCAGTCCTACTGGGACAGGATTGAGTTTGACAAGCCAAATACCTTAGAAGAGACTATCTAGAAGGCAAGGTATTGTTATGAACAGTTTGGGAGTCAGAACCTCGTGAGGACAGGAAGAATAAGAGTAGTTTGGGATTCAAGAAGGAGGGGTTTAAATCCTCAATATTTAAGAACTATAGGAAGAGGTCTAGGATGAGCCTTCCTACCAGAAGTGTGTATCAGCATAATTTCCCCTCCCATAGTGGAAATAAACCTTTTTGATCAACCCCGGGAAAGTCTGATAACCCAAAGAGATAACCCTTGAAATGTTGGGGTTGCAGAGAAGAACATATGTTGAGGGATTGCCCACATAGACAGCAGAATAGTATGAGAGTATACAACATCCAAGAGGCTATCACAGTCAATGATGTGGATAGGATCATGCCACAGATTTATGCAGCCATGGATAATAAACAAGTCAACCACCAAGCTTCAGTGGTGGATATGGAAGGTATGATTGCCAACCATTTGGTTTCTATTTTAATTGAATCTGGTTCTAATTTGAGTTATGTATCCCCTTAGACTATTGATAAGTGTAAACTGCAACCATTTATACATGTTCAGCCATGGTTGGTACAACTAGCCACTGGCACCAAAAGAAAAGTAGAAGAGGTCATACCAGCTTGCCAATTCATTATGAATGGATTTCCTACCCAAGAGACCCTTAACATACTTCCCCTAGGAACTTATGACATGTTGATTGGTATGGATTGGTTAGCCACTTATAAAACCAAGTTTGATTGTTACCATAAGACCTTAGAGTGTGAAAATGAAGAAGGGAGAAAAACAACCCTCCAAGGGATTCAGAAGCTTGTCTCAGTGAGATGAATATCATCCCTTCAAATGAAAAAGTATTACTTAAAGGGATGTTCTCTATATGTAATATAGGTGTTGGAATCTGTTGAGGATGAAAAACCAAACCTAGAGGACCACCCCATATTAAGAGAGTATAGAGATGTGTTTCCAGAAGAGGTATTGGGTCTACCTTCGAGAAGAGACATTAGAACTTTCACCAAGAGCAGTGCCAATGTCTAGGGCACCCTATAGGATGAGTACACCAGAGCTAGTTGATCTCAAGCTATAGCTAAAGGAGATGATGGAAAAAGGATACATTCATCCCATCATGTCTCCATGGGGAGCACTAGCCTTGTTTGTGAAAAATAAAGATGGCACACTCTGACTGTGCATAGAATATAGACAACTGAACAAGACAACCAGAAATAACAAGTATCCCTTACCAAGAATCGATGACTTGTTTGACCAATTAAGGGGTGTTTCCATTTTCTCAAATATTGACTTAAGGTATAGATACCATCAAGTCCAAATCAAGGATCAAGACATCCACACAACATCCTTCGTGACAAGGTATGGTCACTATGAATTTGTGGTGGTACCATTTGGATTAACCAATGCTCTCGCCACTTTTATGTGCTTGATGAATAATGTACTCAAAAAAATCCTAGATATATTTGTATTGGTTTTCATTGATGATATCCTAATCTATTCCAAGAACAGAGAGTAGCATGAAGAACATCTTATACTTGTACTTCAAGTACTAAGAGATCATCAGCTCTACGCTAAGTTTAGCAAGTGTGACTTTTTCCATAAGCAAGTCCATTACTTAGGACATGTTATTTCTAAAGCAGTAGTGGTGGTAGACACTAACAAGATCAGGTCTATCATTGAATGGCCTACCCCAAAGGACGTATCTGATATCGGATCCTTTATGGGCTTAGCAGGATACTATATAAGGTTTATAAAAGGATTTTCCAAGATTGGTTGTCCAATCAATGCCCTTCAGAAAAAGGGAGTTAAGCTCACATGTACATCAGAATGTGAAGAAAGATTTCATAAACTAAAATATCTTCTAACCCATGTGCCCATGTTGAATATTGAAAACCCTGATAATGACTTCCTCGTGTGCACAGACGCCTGCAAGGAAGGACTCGGAGGAGTCCTTATGCAAGAAGGGCGTGCAATTTGCTACGAATCCAGAAAATTAATGAGCATGAAATAAATTATGTGACCCGTGATATAGAGTTGGATTCCATAGTGCATGCTTTAAAAATGTGGAGGCATTACCTCCTAGGTAGGAGATTTGTACTTATGACAGACCATTGTGGGTTGAGGCACCTATTTGATCAACCAAAACTCTGCCAGGCAAGCTAGGTGGATGGCTCTCCTTAGTGAGTTTGATTTCGAAATCAAACACATCAAAGGAAAGGAAAATAGGGTGGTTGGCTCCCTTAGAAGATGTGTGAAAATGATTCACCTGGCAGCAATGAGCACCTACAAAACGGATGTCAGGGAGAGAGTCTGGAATGCACAAGAAACAGATGCATTCTTCAAGACCGTGACATCATACCTAAAGCAAGAGCCCACAGGGATAAAGTATGAAGGCTATCAGATGATGGATGAAGGTATGTTGACTTATAGAAACAGATTGTATATCCCAATTTTTGACGACTTGAATAGGTTCATAATGGATGAACAACACAAGAGACCATATATTGGTCATCTAGGTTATCAGAAAATGATTACGACCACTAGAAAACAATTCTATTGGCTTGGATTGAAAAAGGACATAGCTGATTATTTAGATAAGTGTCTAGAATGAAAACAAGTTAAGGCAAAACACCAGCATCCAGCAGGGTTGTTACAACCCCTACCAATTCCAAAATAGAAATGGGAAACCATTTCCATGGATTTTATCACCGGATTACCAAAATCGGCCAAGCAGAATGATGCCATCATGGTAGTGGCTGAAAAATTGAGCAAGTCTACTCACTTCGTTCCTATCAAATCAAATTTCAAGGAAATATATATCACCAACATCTTCATGAAGGATATATTTAGACTACATAGCATGCCTAGGGAGATTACATCTGACAGAGACACAAAAATTTACTTCAAGCTTTTGGAATTCCTTAATGGCTGGTTTTGAGACTTAATTGTTGTTTAGCACATCCTATCACCCTCAAACTAATGGATAGATAGAAAGAGTAAAGCAGATATTAGAAGACATGTTAAGGATGCATGTAATGCATCATCCTAATAAGTGGGAAGACTACCTGCCATTGGTAGAATTTTCCTACAAGAACAGTTATCAAGAGTCACTGAAGATGATCCCTTTTGAAGCCCTCTATGGTAGATAGTGCAAGATTCCAATCAGCTGGAGTAATCTAGTGGTTACAATTAAAATCAGACCCGACATGTTGAAATAAATAGAACAAGAAGTCATTCATATTAATCAAAATCTCAAAACTGCTCAGGATAGACAGAAGAGTTATGTCGACAGAAAGAGAACTCCCGAAGAGTTCAAGAAAAGAGGCCATGTCTATCTCCGAGTTAGGCCTAGGAAGAGTTCCTTGAGAATGGGATATTGTACCAAGATGGCACCTTGGTATTGTGGACCCTTTGAAGTCTTAGATAGAGTGGGAAATGTATCATATAGGCTAGCGCTCCCTCCCATAGTAAAGGCAGATAATTTTTTCCTTGTTTCATTATTGAAGAAATATGTACATGATTCTAATCATATAATTGACTAGTCTGTGATCCAGATGGAACCGAAGGGAGAATTCCTGCCAGAACCTCAATGCATACTAGACAAGAAGGAAACATCACTTAGGAACCGATCCATTTTACAGGTCAAGGTGCAGTAGAAACACTTTGGCCCAAATGAGGCTACGTGGGAAATGGAAGATGCCATGAGACAGGAACCTGGAATATCCATTTTTGTTTACTCTTGTATATATAGAGCATGTTGACAGATAGAACATCGAGGATGATGTTCCTTTAAGGGGGAGGGAATTGTAACACCTTGGTTCCCCCAGTTTGTAAATATAACTATATTGTCCAAGAGACTATGGCAAAATCATTATGTGCGAATGTTTGATATGATGGACCTTTGTATAAAAGGTCGATGAATGTAAATTTTGTTATTTAATAGAAAATGGATAAGTGTTGCATGACTGCTAGAAGAGGAGGGTGCTAAGAGATACCATGAAACTTATGAAATATATGGTTAAGGGGACCAGGAATGGTTGCGTTAACCTCCACCAGACTAGTACTTTGTTGGATTTAATTGCTCAAGATCAGAACAACCCTCTGACCCAGGAATGAATTACAGTCAGGCTGGTAGGTGGGAAGACCTCCTTAAGAGTTAATGAGGGGATGGGGTAGACCCCCCATATATAAGGCTTCTAGACATGACCACAGACTAGGAATTTAGGCCATACGCAATCTTGTTGAGGAAGGCAAGAAAGGAAGACGCGGTGGGAAGAGGAAGGCCTGCGAAGAGTGCAGAGACGGGAGACTTAGCTCTCAAGTTCGAGGAAGAACTGTGGAAAAGAGTGAGTTATGATCACAAGTAATATAGACTAATTCAAGAGAAGGAGATTAACCTCCATCCCTATCTATGACTAAGTTGGGAGAAGGAGAGTAACCTTCATCCCTATCTATTATTATGTCGGGAGAAGGAGAGTAACCTTCGTCCCTAACTTTCATTGAGTTAGAAGAAAAGATTCAATCTCAAAGCATCATGGCCTAGCTCATGGGTGGCCAATGGTAAATCCATTAGGAGTGACTGAGCCTATGGTTGGGTAGAAACGAGCACCCCTTTCATCAGTCGCATCATGTCTTATGGTTCTGATAAGTTATTTCATGCTTTGTGCTTTGAAATGGAATAATGAATGAATGCATGTATGTATACATTTAAGATTGGCCTCTGTATTGACTGATTGAGTAATGTGTATGTATTTATATCCTTGAGGACTTATGATTCTTCTTGATTTTCCATGTGCTCCAGTTTAAACCTCGAAGGTGTTTTCCCCAATGAGTTACCTCACAGTTCCAGATTCAAAGCAAGCCTCTTGGAACTGCTACCATCTCGGTAATTCCACGAGATTACCCCACTTTGTTTCATAACTTAAAGTTCTGTGAGCTAGGAAGGAGTTTCCTTCAACCCAATAGCCTAAGAGACCTTATTCTTGCACCCACTGCCTTAACCAAATCTCATCTAAGATTAGAGCTTATAGCCCGAGATTCATCAAAGGGTCCATCTGACCAGGGTCTAGGAACCCTGCGCTAAGTCTGAAAGGAGCTAACTCTTGATGACTTCAGAGATTCGAGAGCTCGAAACCATGGGATGTCAAACTTCATAACTGTCAAAAATACCCGAATGTCAGAGTCATGAAAGGTTGTGAGTCATTGATATGGGGATTTATGTTGGGGCCCCTTCTCGACCATCTGATCATCTAGTGGAAGGTTTTGCGTATGGTACTTCGGGGAAGTTCCACTTCAGGAGAATGGATATGCTATAGCATCAAACTCTCCGAACGTTGAAGTTACGAAGTGAAGGAGAGCCGTAGATTTGGCGGAGATCGTTATAAGCCTCGTCTACGATCTGAAATTTTAGAAGGGACCCGCACATGGTACATCGATGAAGTCCTACTTCGGGAAAATGGAGTGGCAGTAAATCCAAAACCCCCGAAGGCCGGAGCCGCGAAATGACTAGGACCATTGATCTAGGGATCCTTTAGGTTCTCTCCTAGCCATCGGATCTACGATGAAGTCATCCCGACGTTGACCGCTTCGGGAGGACCAAGGCGTTGTAACGTCAAAATCCTCGAAGGCTGAAATAATGAAGTGATGGGAACCATTGATTTGAGGGAATGTTGGATCCCTCCCTAATCGTTGGATCTACCCCATGGTCAATTCGGTGTTGACAAATTCGGGAGAAAGGGGTATTTTTCATCACAAAACTCTCGAACGCCAAATCCTGAAGTAACAAGAGTCGTAGATCTATGGATCTACGTGGTCATATCTCAACCATGAGATCTGAGGGATGTTAGAAGGTTGTCAGTCTGGGGTGACGTGGCATAGTGATGTCACCCAGGGACACATGGACCTCAGTTTTAAGTTCCATGTGTTACCCATATTCATGTGTATCACATACCCTATATACCTACTGGAATGTGACACGTGTCACCCCTAATGAGGGCACGTGTCATGCATGGCCCTTTCATGTGTCAGCTCATGGTACGTGACAGCCTAGCCAAAAGGGTTGGTGAAGTGACCAAGATTTCAAGACTCTGGAAGGTTTGGGGTGTAGTATGGTAGAGAGACCGAACTACCCGAAGGTCGGAGCCATGTGGAAAGCTTACGAGACTTCGAAGTTTCAGAACTTTGGGTGGTCTCATGCGTAGATAGAAAAGAAGAACCGAAGCGTTGAATTCCTCCACAGCTTATATATGAGAAAGAGATTAGGTCTAGTCATGGGATTGAGCAATGTATGGTCTTCCATCGTGGAGGAAGGAACTTAGAAACATCACATGTGAGGTGGATCCACGTGGCCCTCAACCAATGAACGCTCAAAGAAATTTGGGAAGCCATAACTTTCAATCCAAAGATCAGATTTGAGACTGGTAGAAGTCATTAGAATGCTATGGGTGAGTAGAAGAGGATAAATACCTCGGGAAGAGGATCTGAGATGTTAAGGAGAGTGAAATTTTGATGCCCCATCCCTAGGAAAGTTACTCAGGGGTCGGGTGTGTTACATTAGCGGAGCGGATTCATTTAGGGTAACTTTGGTTTTATCACCAAGTAACCCCAGGATCATCACCAGTAATGCACACTTACCTTAGGATCATCACCAGAAAGGATCATTCCTTGTGCATGCTTTATCTCCTCCTCATTCCACTCTGGTCTGTCCATTTAACTAAAGACTCCATGACTAGTTGACTAGGACTAGGTGGAACTTAACTCTTGTAACTGATTGAGTGCGTCCAGATCTCTCTAGACAACCAACATGGTGCATTAGTTGAGATATACATATTATATCATGTGTATTTTATCATTCATTCATTTGGTCAATACAATTCTCATTCTTTTCTCTCCAATTTTTCTCTCATCTTCTTACCTTTGCAAGCTATGTTCATTCTTCTGCTACATAGATATCTTGTGTAGGTACTCACCACATTTTACATGGTATCATAGCCCACATCATACTAGAAATAAGGTGCACTAGCACTTTATTTGTAGGTATTGAATATTGAATAACGTAGGAAGAATGGAATTTTCGTCGTCTGCAATTATAATTACATATAACTATTTGGAATGGAAGCCAAAGATTCTACTTCTTCTCAGAAGTAGAATATTATACCAAATTGCCATGGAAATGGAAGTAGAGATTGATTCCGCCGATGAGAAAAATAATTTTCTCAATAGAAATGATATGGCCATAGGATGTATCTTTTGGTCTATTTCTCCTAAAATTTTCCACCAAGTATATCATGAATCATAATAGGATCATCGACCTGCAATTTTGTCCTTCCTCTGAATAGACTACTAAAATCTTCACCAAGACTTTCACTGAGAAGAAGTTTCACTCTTTGTGCGGTCTTCTTGGAATGGACACAATTT
>JZKD02S0935560.1:748417-764297 GCA_000966675.3 Picea glauca | reverse complement strand
TTTCATTGTTCATTAGTTGGATTTTTCCTAGGTACCTAACATGGCCTTTGTTGTTGGGACCTATTCCTCACTACCCTATAGTATTGTTTAGGAGGGATCTTGGAGATATTACACACACCTAGGATATTTTTTCTTTATTTTCCTATGTTTATTAGTCAGTATTGAGAGTCTCCTTAATGGTAGGTGAAATATTATCCATGTTCCCTTCTTCAAATGCATTAGAGGAAGGGATAGGATTCTTGAACCAATTGATTTGACCATTAGGGAAAAAATATTTCAATTCAATAAACTATCGGTCGAAGGGACTAGGCTATTGTGGTAAAAAGTAGGAATGATAATGCATATCGTCCCAAGTGTAATTTGGAGTGGTAAGGAACTCTAATATGTCTTCATCATAATGAAAAACTGGGATGTGATAAGATACACTACCAAAAAAGGTGGTGTGGGATGGGATAGTGAACTCAGTATCAAGTCCATGGGAATGACAAGGGTGGTTCACATACACAGAAACTATTGTGGCCATAGACATAATATTAGTGGATGAAGGCTCCATTGATGTTGAGACTAAGGATACATGAGAGAAATAAAGGATTCTTTGATGTATGTCAGAGGAGAACAAAGTGTTTTCCATCATTATTGATCTCATGAAGGTCGATAGGTAGAGGATTTGCATGTTATTCTCATTGGTTTGAACAGAAGGGGGGGGGGGAATTTCCACAATTGGTTTATTGTTGATCTAAAAAAATATTTCTCATATTAACAGAAAGATACTCTACTATAGGGGTTTCTATAGAAGAATCCAAATGATAAATTTTATCAAGGGCATCATGGAGCTGGGGTATCTTAGGACAATGAAGATAATAATGACCATAGGTATCTCACAAAGCACATGGGTGATTCATCCACAAAGACTTAATATGTTTGGATGAGGATTCAAGAATTGAAACATTTACCATGGGGGTGGATGGGTTAGGTTCTAAATCATTGGTGTTAAGAATTCCTTTCAATTCTAGGAGTGTAGGATATTTATTGGTTGCATGGACAATGAGATCAGATAAAACACGTTGGGGTATGTCTCTAGGTTTAGTATTCAGGGTGGCCATAACTCATATAGAGCTATAAATGCCCTCTTTCTTCTTGGATTTTCCCCATTTGTCAACTTCTTTCCCATATTTGGTACAAGTGGGATGGGCCTATGTAGATGCCTCCTATTGGCTAAATAGACGTCAAGGATAAATAAGGAATTGACTTGGAGGGTGGAGGGGTAGGAGGATCCAAGTACCATACAAGGATCCTCAAAGTAAGGTTGGGAAAATTAAACATAGCCATAATGGGTGTACATACTATTCTCATGTGTAGAAATAAAAAAACGTATTTGGGAAAAGGGAGATATTTGAGAAGGATTCCCTCCCATTGAGAGTGTTGAAGATGCATGAGTCATGGGCTCAATAGAAGGTTGCAAATATGAACTCATAGGCTTATCAGGTTGTTTGGATGTTGACACCATGCATAATAATGAACATGGTTAAGAAAATACATGTGGAGGACCATAATACATGCCAAGCAATGTAGAGTATTTATAGACTCTAGGGTTGATGTTAAAAAAAGAGGTAATAATTTGGTTCCCATATAATGAAGGGAATAGGTTGTCAGGATTTAGTTCAAACTTAGGATCATAAAAGGTAAGTTTATATATGGTGAAAATATCCCCATTATGGGGGAATCTCATTGTGTGGAAAACCAAAGAGAAAAACCACCTTCATGGAACACATGAAAATGTGACCTAAGAGAGTGGTATAGTCTAAGGGGGAATATATAACCTCAAAATATAGAAGCACTTGTTTCCTTGCCAACTGGATGGGGTAGTTTTGATACAACGCTTTTGGCCGAGAGGGACAACCATCATATGTACAAAGGGTGATAATAGACGGGATGAGCTCAGGTGAACCTAAATTCTTCCAAACCTGGGTAGAAATCATGCATGTGGATGCACCTTCATCAATGATACATAGATGATTAATGACATTCTTAATAGTTACTAGAAATTGAAAGGTGATAGAAGGGGGTAAATGGGGAGACTCATCTTTGTTGATATAAAAAATGATCATCCTACATTCAAAGGATAAATGACACCCAAAGCATATATTAAATCCTTCCATTGTGAAGGACTTGTTTGGAGGAATTCTAAGGATGACACAGCTGTAGGGGATTGGGATAAATCATCTAATATGATAAAATTATGGGAAACCCATGCAAGAGGATTGGGAGAATTCCATTGTAATGGAATATTTGATACCTTGGGGGAGGCTCGACATTTGGTTGGGGAATATGAAAAGGTCCATTAGTAGAAAGAGGAGGATCAATAGAATCAATAGGTAGTGCTTCAGGGGGCATACCATATTGATGGATTGGGTAGTTGGGTTGATATTGAATGAATCCATGTAAAGGATTTGGTAAGTACCATCACCATGAGGTTTTGGTATGAGAGGTTGTCCAAAAGAAGGGTATTTTTAAGCGGATATAAATCCTTGCGTTGGAAAAGGGTTTCTCAAAATATCCAGTTTCGACGAGGAAGGTTGGGTGGGTTGACTGTTAGACTATTTATCTACAGTTTGAGCTTGTTCAGTCGCATCCTTCAAACAAAGAAACTCAGGTAACAATGGAAAATGATGGGTGTAATTCTCATACACACCACAAATATAACAAGGTTTATTGGTGCATAATTGTCGTTTATTCCCTGGTTGATGTTGGGGATCATCACCTTATCCTTGGTTTATGGAATTTTGGTTTCCCCCAACATTGGTATTGGATTTCTATTTATGATTCCCTTGGTTCCATTAGTTTTTTTCATTATGTCTTCCCTTCCCCTCGTTCTTCTTTTTGTTATTATAATTGGGTGGGTTGGGCACATTTTTTTGTGCACACACTTGTCCTTGAGAAGGTGTAGGATAGCCAATGGGTTCTTGGGGTGCCATCACTAGAGGAATCAAGGATACTAGGGGAGGGACAGGAAAAGGGTAATATAGATTCATAGTTGACCCACCACAAGGGGAACTAGTACAAGATGCCCATGCATATGTTGATGTGCATGGGGTGTGCATAGGAAGTGCTAGTTCCTACTTGACCCAATAGAGGATTGAGGTTAAAAGGAACTAACCCTACCATATGGGTAACTGTATCCACTAGGTGTAGATGGATTAGGATATGAATGTTTATGTGACATAGACCCAATAACACCATTAGCCACATGGGATTCCCTTGGTGTAGACAAGTCACCTAAGTGAGAGTAAGGGGTGATGGGACCCAATATTACCTATCTAAAGGGCCCATTACAGACATAATTTTGACCATAATGTACCTCAAAACCCACTTTAATTGACCATGTCTAATATTTGTTGAAATATTTAATAGTACTGAGAGGGGGGCGTGAATTAGTACTGGACAGTTTAATTTCTTTTTCTTCTAAAGACTGCTACAAACACTTTTATATTTTAATGGAAGAAAATCTTATCATAAGTAAACTGAAAAAATATCACAATATTAATTAACACTGGATTGGGAAAAAAACACTGGAAAATATTTCACCAAAAAATATCAATTCATTTGTAAGCAACTATCTATGAGGACACAAATCATTTATAGGCACCAAACTACAAATAAATGAGGACACTAATCATGTTGAGCACCAACTCAATACCTTCAGGCACCAACCTGCAAATGGATGAGGAAACCAATCCTCTTGAGCACCAACTCAATGACTTCAGGAACCAACATGTGAATGAATGAGGACACCAATCCTCTTAAGCACCAACTCAATGACTTCTGGAACAAACCTTAGCAACGAATCTCACAAAAAAATTCAGTCTTCATTTCTTCTCCACGTAGTTCATGACATATGAACTTCACTCCTCTCACTCATTTTCTTAGACCCTCGAATTACAGCATCACTCCAATTCAATATCGAAGTGCTCCTTCTCATTCTTATATGTACCAGGTGTTTGACCCCAAAATACTACATGCATAAGGTCGGCTCCAAATTTTCATTAAAAATAGGCTCAAAATAGCCCCAAATTATTTCCATCTTCTACGCATCGGCTTTCTTACTATTCACAACATGAATAACATCACTCAACAGTCGTTGTATTAAGCTCTACGAGTGATCTCTTCCATTGATATTGTTTTGTTCGTATAATACAACTACAACACATGAGAACCATTTGATCGTTATTGGATAGACCACAACCATCAGATCTAATATTAGTTCACTAATATAACCATGACACTCTACAGTTGTCCAATATGGGTCTTCAATCATTTACCACCGTCGATATGTATCCATTGGGACTAATAGGGTCACTGTGAGATTTGGGTTGATCTATGAGATTTTGCATGACGTATGTGTTGGGTCCCACTAATGATATGGCACTGACCACATCCCATCTACATGGACCATTCAATGTTTTAAACATGTCACTAACATGGCATTGATGAGGTGTAACTCAAGGTTCATCGAGCCCTTAATACTAGATTTGGCTAATCTATTGATGCAGCTTCCATGTGGATTTCTTATGTGGACCTGCTTATGTGGACTTAGCTTACGTGGACCTACCACATGTCACATGTTGATGACTTGTAACTTATTCCCTTAAGTGATAACCCCCCAGTGCTAATTCTCCATGTGACTGATGCTATAACCATGGCTGAGTTTTGAAAATGTGCACGCTCAACCTTGGCCATAGATCTATGTGTTTCAACGGATGACTGCCACACATAGTGGTCCCAGGACATCGAGAATTCTTAACACTCCCAACTAACCAAAACTCCTGATGAAAATGAGACGCGATGATATGGACTGTTCATCTCATTAGTGATCAATAGTCATGATCTCATTCTTTATGATATCGTTGAATGATGGATCACCATCAATCTAGAACGCGGATCCAATTATCACCGTTGATCTATCCTTAATTGAACTCAATATAAATCATAGGGCCACCACGGAACCTAAATACTTTTGAACCTTACTTCCACGTGTCATCTCTGAAGTGGGGCTATGACGTCATCCTATCGTATATTAGCATCAAGACTTCATACCTTTTAGCACTTCCCAACTACCAAAACTCCCAATGGGTAGGATATGAAATGATGAGGGTTGTCGATCTTCTATCCCAAAGATTTAATCTTCGTTATCCAATTTGTAACACTACTGCAAAGGTATAATTCATCAAGGGAGGATACCCGCGATGATAAGGGTTTTCGATCTGCACTCAAGATATAATCTTCATCGTCAATATTCATTCAAAGGGTTTCCATGGAAACCATGTATCATGGGACTTGGTCTCCATGTGTCACTTGTCAACTAGGCTACCACGTGTCACCTCATTTTGTGGCTTTCACATGCACCATATACCAAATGGACTTTAACACGTGTCATCTTCTTTATGGACCATGTAACACTTCCTTAGTGGAGTTCCTTATGTCATCATGAATTTTTTCGCCATTGGGACCTTGAAACATTTACAACATCGAACACTTTATAACCCCCAGTGCTTGGGATCCGCTATAACGAGAACCGTCGATCTGGATCTGGATCAAACGGTCATGATTCTCCCTTAAATTCCTCGTGTATTATAACTTCTGATACAATTTTCATCCATCGATCTGACTTAGACTTGACAGTCATATATTTTCTCGTCACCGAACCATCGGGACTTTTACAAACTCCTTCTAACATTGATCCAATGATCAAGACGTAACTGTGTGGTGATCCTATGGTTAAAAATGATCCTTCCTTCATGGTATAGTTTGAAACAATTTGGATCTTTGATCCTTCCAATGATAAACAATCAACAACTACTATAGCTTCTACTACGCACCCAACCTATAGCACTCGGCTCTGCCTACACACAATCCTAATTACTCAATTAAGCTCTTACAAATTGATTCACAGGGACCTGCTCGACTTTCATTGTTTGTTTTGATTTTTAGCATAGAGGCTTCCTTTGTCTTCTCTCCTTCAATAGCATTAATCTCCCCATGTCTATAATGGATTTCACAATTTTATTTGACAACTCTCTATGTATTTGTATTTGACATAAATGACAAAATTACCCAAGAATAGTAATTGTAGATATTTCGCAAGTTGTCTAATGAGAATTTTTTAGGTTGGGACTTGATGAGTAATGGTAATATTTGTTTTTAATACTCATGATGAAGTATATGTGCATCACAATTTCAAAAGTTCAAACTATCCATGAGAAGAGGAATATCCCAACACAAGGAGAGAATCAAGGATCTTGTCCCTACCTACCTCCAGATGCACTGCCATTTCATTTATGACCACTATCTGCAAAATCAAACATGAAATATCTGAAGGAAGATGTGTTACCCCGTATTCCCTCCTTAATTTAGGGACAATTTTGAGTTCTCGTTGTATAAATAAACCCCCAATAAGAAGAATAAAGGGGAGGAGAAACAAATATTTGTATATTGAATTATATTATTTTGTTAAGAATATTTTGAAGGCTTGGACCTTTGCTCCTTGGATGTAATAGGATATTATTGGTTCATAATGATTTTTTTTGTTTCCATCTCATTAGAATTTTCATAGGTTCATTTTGCTTCTTGGGTAGGGCTCACTCAAGAGGGCTCAAGGACCCTTTTTTTATTCTTTCTTTCTTTTTCATGTTATTGTGGTGCATTTCATTTTCTTAATCTTTCTCATATAATTATATAGTTATGCACATCATTTTCTAATTATAGTTTTGCACCCATACTTAAGTCTCTAATAACTTGTAGAGTTCATCATGTTTCTTGTAGAAGTGGTTGCAAGTCCATTGAAGTGCTCAAGAGCATCTTTTTAGGTCTATGAACATCATCTACATCTTATTGCATCATGATTTGTCTTTTTCAATAGTTTAGAAGAAGTTAACAGGATTTTTATACCTCTTTTCACCATCCTGTAGAAGTTCCTGTAGGACTGTTATAGTTCTTGTAGAACTATTATTGTTCCTATAGGACAATTTGGATTGAAGTCTCTTTCATTTATTGCATATATTTTTATGAGGTTTACATATGTTAATAAAGTAACAATGGGTTATGATATTGAATCAAGGGTTAGGATTGAATCTTCATGCAATTAAATTCATTTCTTTTCATGCAATAGATTAATTTTATTTCTTGCAATTAGGTTAGTTTCCCTTTTCATTTTGGTGTGTTTTTTAATTATGCAATTAGATTATTATTTCTTTCCTATAGATAGATTAGTTGATTTTCATCTTGGTGTGATTTCCATTCATGCAACTAGATCAAGTTTCATTTTATGCAATTAGTTCAACTTTTCTTCAACAAGTTGTAGTCAGGTTTTATGCATTTGATTAGTTCCCTTGATCAAACTCAGACCTAGGATTCTATTATTTCTAATAATTTAAATATATGTCCATTCCACTCTACATATACTTTGCACGACACATCTAAAGTTTGTATGAGCCTTGGGTTGATAATTAAAGTAAAAATCTACGGAAGTGGTAACATTATTGTTGTTATTCGGTCTCCCACCACTTTTTGGCGTCGTTGTCGAGGAAGTGCTAAAATATTTCACATCATTTTATTTTTATTTTATTTTTAGTGACTTGGAGGAGTAGAGACAGCAAGACACAAATACAACCTCAATTTAGAATTTTTGTAGTATAAAGCTTGAGTGCATTCACTTTAAGTCAGTATCTACAAATCCTCGTCATGTTTTTCCATTTTAGAAATACATAAAATGAAAAGAAAAAATAGTTTCATTTCCTCTATTTTTAATGAATGTCTCGACCTAGAGATAACACAAGAATTATTTTACCAGATACCCCCACCCCAAAACGGGTCCAAGTAATATAGAAGTTGGTTGTGAAACACTTGAAAGTTTCTTGGAAAGAGAAGCAATAGAATTTGAAAATCGCTCAGAAGAAGGTCAATCTCAATCCCACCATACAATGGTTGTTGAAGAATATTTAGTAGAATTTTTTGAGTTTCCTGTATGGGAAACCAATGGAGAAACTAAAATGAAAATCATTAATCCTTCTTCCTTACCTCACTTCAATGGTTTTGTTTCAAAAGATCCTAACACCTTTTTGTTTGAATTTTCAGTTTTATGTAGAACTTATGATTATACTACATATGAACAAAAGCTCAATCTCTTTCCCTCTACTCTAAAGGATTCATATCTAATATGGTTCATGAACCTAGAAGGAAACATCATCACAAGTTGGGACGAACTGAAGAACACCTTCAGTAAAAAGTATAAGGATTACTCCAAAGTAAGGGATACATGAGATGAAATCTTTAGAATGACCCAAGGAGTTGATGAATCTTTAGAAGACTTCGAAAATATATTCCAACTAAGCCATAAAATATCCCAAAGCAAAACTTTAGATGAAGATTCACTTAAGCTTGCCTTACTTAGAGGAGTACAAGAAGAGCTCATGGAAACACTGAATCTCTTATCAAATGGAAATATTTACTACATGGATTATTATTATAGCAAGCAAATATTCAAGAATCATTCCAGATCCTCAAGAAAGAAAGGTAGAAATGGTAAAGGAATGGTAACGCAATATTCTAACCCTCCATTTCATATAAAAAATGATATAGGAGGATTATTAGAATATCTGAAAACTAATATTTTGCATTCATTATTTATGCAAATGGATACTTTGCATATCAAGAAGAAATAGGAGGAAGCAAAAAGGGAATTAGCTATATTTTTCCCTAAATGCACCAAAAGGAATCCTAGGAATGAATGACCCCTTGAACTTATAGAGGTTTGTGGTATTTTTGAAAATAACAAATGTCATTTTCCAGGATTAAAATCTACATTCCAAGGAGTAGAAGAAAATGTGGATTCAGAATGCTTCATCAACCAAAGATGACCTGGAGCACCAAGACCCTTCCAAACATGTATGAGCCACAATCCTTCTAGGTATTTTGGTGGATATAATACACAAATTCCTTCTCAACCTTGGCATAATCCTAACCAATCACTTTGGATAATTCCAAATCAATGGAAATACCAAGGACAACCTATTCCTTCTCCATACCAACCATTCCCTAGTTTTCCACAAGCCCAAAATCCTCAGTGGACTCATTCTCCACAAGGATGGAGGAATCAAAATTTCCAAAAATAAGCATTGATGCCTCATCCTCCTTAGCCTAATAACAATATTCAAAATGGTGTTCCTCCTAAACAACCACAATTACTTGCTCAATCTATCCCCAATCCAAATAATAAGCAAATTCAACCTGTGTATAACAATGAATCCACATATCAAACTTACTCGTTAGATGTTCAATAAATTAACCTTATATCAAGAAAATTATTACAAGAACCTCCAAATCCTATGAAGGATTCGGAGCCTAAAAAAGATGATACCATCTTACGACATCCTCAAGCCCCACTATACCCCGAACGATTGCATGTTAAGAAAGCATATACATATGACTAGAAAGATATGAAAGGAATACACCCCTCCATATATACTCATCATATTTACATTAAAGAAGATTGTAAACTTATTATTCAACCACAAAAGAGGATGAACCCTACATTAAAAGACATTTTCAAACAAGAATTGCAAAAATTGTTAGATGCAGATTTCATTTACCCAATATAAATAGTGATTTGGTCTCTCCTTTGGTTATTATTCCTAAAACGAATGGGAAGTGGAGGATATGTGTGGATTACAGGGAACTAAACAATGCTACAATAAAAGACTATTTCCCTTTACCCTTCATGGACCAAGTTTTAGATGTTTTGGATGGGAAGGAATATTTCTCATTCCTAGATGGATTCAATGGATATAACCTGATACATATCATCCATGATACTAGTTTATATATTAGTCACAAACCCTAACTTCCAAAAAGTGTAAATTCGTACCTATAATGAATCAGGATCTTAAACTTGTACCCAATCTTCTTCGATATCTTCTCTGAAATTCCTCCAAGTTTCGCTCCTTGACTCGTCCCCAAACAATAGTTATAGAAAAAATGGAAAGATGACTCGTTTTGAAGAAGAAAACCTTAGTTTAAATAAACTCAACTTCCATTGAGTATAAATCCAAAAATGTAACGAGTCAAGACTTAAAATTTGTACCCAATATTATTCACTATCTCTTCTGAAACAACTCTAAATTTCACTATCTGAATCATTCTATAAAAAAAGTTATATCGAAAATTCCAAGATGACATTCAGATAAAAACCTTAGAACAAATCATCACAAGACTTCATCTTCCTTTGGAATTTCTCCCTTATTCACTTCATCTTCCCTTGGAAATTCTCTCCTCTAGGATGAAATTCGCCCCTTTTACTTGGCTAGGTCGAATTTATGTGTTCCAAATGCCAAATGAGGCTCCTCTTATTTATATTAGTCTTCTCCACATGAGTGGGTGCGACCAAGGGTCACAAATTTTGGGCCGCACCTCTTCCTTAAGGATGGTTGACCTTAGGGGATTATTTACTTTACTTTAGTAGATTCTTCTCTTGGATTTAGGGGCTTCTTCACTTGGATTCAGGGGATTGTTTACCTAGATTATTCAAGGATCCATTTAGGTACAACTCAAATTGGGCATGTGGAAACAACCACATGTTATCTCATCCCATGAGGGTCATGCTTAAAAGATATGCCATAAGGGTACCACTTTGGAGCTATATAAATGTATTTCAAGGCTCCTCCAAGGCTCTTTAAGGCTTCTTCAAGTGGACACATCATCATCAATTTTAGGGTATTTTAGGATTTTCTTTAGGGCTTCTTCTAAGGTTGACATCAATGACAACCAATTCTCTAATAATCCTCCCATTTTTCATTGATGGAAACTTAGTAAAACAACTTTGTTCCCCCTGTCTTTGTGATTTGATCCCATTGAATGTACTTTCATATTGTCTTAATGTTGACTCCCCATGTCTTCATGCTTCTATTTTTATTTTTTTATCTCCCCCTTCGACGTAAATGGCAAAGGGTAACTCCCCCTGACAATATTACCCTTTTTGTTCTTGCAGAAGATTATGGAAATCAATTTGGAGTTGAAATTACTCCTAGTTATTTTCGAAGATACTCAAAGGTCTCCCTAGGAAAAGGCTTCATGAATATGCCTGCAATGTGTTCTTTTGTACCACTATAATCCAACTTGATATTATTTTCTATGACTTGATCCTACATAAAGTGGAACTTAATAGGAATATGTTTGGTCTTGGAATGCATTACTAGATTCTTAGAGATGCTTATAGCATTGGTGTTGTCACGGAGTATTGCAATATGCTTATCATATCTCACTTGTATGTCTTCTAGGGTTTTTTTCATCCAAAGAATCTAAGTACAACATGTTTTTGCTTTGATATATTATGCTTATGTTGTGGATAAGGATACTAAATATTACTTCTTTCTCAACCAAGACACTATGCAGTCACCTAAGTAGAAATATGCTCCACTTGTACTTGTTATGTCATCAATACTTCCTACCCAATTGTCATTCATGTAGGTGACCATAGTTAACTCATTTCCTTTTGTACACCATAGCCCAAAATTTTTTGTTCCTTTAATATATCTGAAGATCCTTTTCACTGCTAGAACATGGGTTTCCTTTGGTGTGGCTTGAAATCTTGTGACCTATCCAACTACTTGCATTACATTTGGTCTTGAAGCCGTCACATAGGGTAGATTACCAATCATTGATCTGTAGAGTCTTTGATCCGCTTCTTTAAATTCATCATCATTTCTCAACTTACAACTGGTAACCATAGGAGTACTCACATGTTTATAGTCTTCCATTTAACATTTCCTTGATGTACCTGGTTTGGGAAATGAAAATTCCTTCATATAGCTGAGATATCTGGAGTCCCAAGAATAAATTCAACTCCCCAAGTAGGGACATTTCAAATTCATTATGCATATCCTTAGCAAACTTCTAACTCAATCTATCATCATCACTTCCAAAGATGTCATCAACATACACTTCAATAATAATCATACTTCCTTGATCCACTTTTATGTAGAGATTACTATATACATTTCCCCTTCTAAATCCTTTTTTTTATAAGTACCTGTCCAATCTTGAGTACCAAGCTCTCATAGCTTGCTTAAGACCATGCAGAGATTTCTTCAATCTACAAACGTAGTCTTCCTTTTTTGATAGTAGAAACCCTTCTAGTTTTTCTATGTAGACTTATTCTTCTAATTATCCATTTAGAAAAGATGATTTTAAGTCCATCTGATACACTTAGATCCTTTTGGAGCATGCATAAGCCAAGAAAATTATGATTTCTTCCATTCTGGTCATGGGAGCAAAGTTTTATTCAAAATCTATTCCTTCAACTTGAGCATATTCTTTGCACACTAGTCTTGCTTTGTTTCTAGTTACATGTCCATATTTGTTTAGCTAGTTTCTAAAGACCCATTTTTTCCCAATCATATTTTTTTCCTTTGGGATTGGAACTAGTTCCCATGTCTCAATTTTCTCTATTTGATTTAGTTCTTCTTCCATAGATTTGATCCAATGTTCATCATTTCTGGGTTCCTCAAATTTAATTGGTTCAACTATGGACAATAATGAAAAATGTCCTTGTTCAGGTGTATGTGCTTTCCTTCTTCTTCTGGTTTCTACTCTGACACTTCTATCTCCTATGATTTGTTCTAGTGCATGATTCATATGAACTCGATTGTTAGGTTTCCTAGAAGGTGTCTAAAAATCCTGTTGGTTTTTTTATGCTTATTCGTCTTCCGGTTGTTTCGCTTCTTGTTCTTCTTCTTCCTCTTCCTCTTCCTCTTTCTTTAGTTCTTCATTTTCCTATTCTTCAAAGATGTTTGAATTTTTTCTTTCCTTCCTGGTCTTCAGCAAGTTTGTTTCATCAACTTTTACATTGATGCTTTCCACTATCTTATTGATTCTTAGATTTTATCACTTATATGATTTGTTTTTGCATGAGTACCCAAAAAATATGCCTTCGTCCACCCAAGAGTCAAATTTTGCAATATTCTTGTTTTCCATTTTTATGCAATACTTGCTTTCAAACACTCTAAAGTTATTAACATTGGTCGATCTTCCTTTTCATAACTCATATGGACTCTTATAATTATTACTTATGATCAATCTGTTGTTCAATATATGAACGAATTTATGCACTACTTGTCCCAAAAATATATCACTTAGCTTGGAGTCATTCAACATGGTTCTGGCCATTTCTTGTACAATTCTATTTTTCCTTTTAACAACTCCATTTTGTTGAGGTGTTCTAGTTGTTGAGAATTTTCTTTTTATTCCTTGTTCTTCACATAAATATTTGAATTCATTTGAAGTAAACTCACCTCCATTATATGATCTTAAGCATTTGATTTTCAAATCAGTTTCATTTTCAACCAATTCATTGAATACCTTGAAACATTTGAAAGATTCTGAATTTTTCTTGAAGAAACAAACCCAGGTCATTATGGTGTAGTCATCAATGAGTAGCATTAATTAATTTTCACCATCCAGCCCTTTTTTTCTCGTGGGCCCACATAAATTAGTGTGTACAATCTCCAATGGTTTTTTCGTAGAGTATTCCTTTGTCTTGAATTCAACTTTTGTTTTTTTTCCATGCTAACAGTGCTTGCACATAGTATTTATTGTCTTTGTAATTTCTAGCATTTCTCTTACAACTTTCTTCTTGTTGATCTTGACAAGATTATCAAAGTGTATATGGCCCATTCTTTTGTTCCAAATCCAACTTTCATCTTCTTTTCCCAAACAACATATTTATTATTCGATCCCATTCAAGATGTATATGTTGTTTGGAGTCTTTGTCGTTGTTTCCACTAGTTTTCCTGATCCTTCTTTCCTTATTTCACATTCTTTTAAATTGAATATGAGTATGTGTCCCTAATAACACATTTGGCTCACACTTGGAAAAATATGCTTCATGTTTTCAACAAGTAGGAAAAAAATTTCCACGACATCTTTGTTTCCAAGACTGATTGTGCCTTTTCCTATCATTTTGGCTGAGTTATCATTTCCAAACATGACAGACCCCTTTTTTTTTCTTTCTTTAATGTTACAAATATGGTTTTGTTTCCAATCATATTCTTTGAGCATCCAATACCAATATACCAATGGCTTCTTCTATTTTGGGCTTGTAAGGCAAACCCACATTCCTCAACCTTGAAATCTTCTTACTCCCTTTTCCAATTTCTTTGTTGTTCCCCTATATGATTGAAAGGAACATGACTAGTTTCCCTTGAAAAAACTATCAAATCACTTCTACAATTTCTAGTTATGTTTCCAAAATTGTTACATTTGTAGCATTCAATTTCATAACCCAGAGCACCAAAATTGTTATAATTTCTTTCAAATGCCTCATGAGGCTTTCTGGGGTAATTGCCTTAATAATGATTCTTGGGATTTTCATAGCTAGTTATTTTCTAGGTGTTTCTACCCTTTGAATAGGCTCTACAATTTATGGCTTTATGCCCAAAATTATTGAAAGAATAACACAAGCCAAGAAAAATATTTTGGTACATGGGTGGGTGGTCTTCTAGTTGGTGTTGTTCTTATGAAATCATGATCTTCTTATTGGGTCTTCTTCATTGCTGGTTTTTTATTCCATTTCCCTTTGAATGCATGATTTTCTTCTTGATTCTTCTTTATTTATGATTTATGTGTGTCCTCCTTTAGAGGCTTGCATTCTTATTTCTTGATGGAACCCTTGATAGTATCTGCATAACTTCGTTGCCCTGCTTCATTTTTTGACATCATAGATATTGAACCCTCATCAGTATTTTTTTGTTTGTATCCAAGTCCATACTTATTATAGAATGGTTTTTTACTATAGATGATTTCATCCAGTATTTTGGTGTTATTGCCAAAATTTAGTTGGATGTCATTCTTTTGTAGTTCCTTTCTTAGTGAGACTATTTCAGCTTCCATATTCTTTGTTATTTTCTTTTTTTCTTCCAGTTGTCTCTTGAGTGTTTATTCAATCACTTTGGCTTCTTCCAACTGAGTCCTTGAATCTATGATAGTCTGCTTGGCTTCTTCAAAAAAAAATCTAGGGTTTTTAAAGCCTTTATTTAGTTTACTTAACTCTTATATGAGCGACTTGTTTTTCTTCCTTGATATTCTTATATCACTTAAGGAATTGATCAATCCTGCCTCAATATTCACTTCTCCTTCTTCTTCATAATCTCCTTCATTATTTTCAATATTTTTCTCTTGAGTCTCTAACTCCATGAAGAGAACTCTTCTTGATTTATTGTCACTATCATCATCTTCATCGAATGAGGAACTATCGTCTTTTGAATAGAGGATTTTATTTTTCAAAAATATTTCTTTATTTATTTCCTTGTATTTTTTTTATATTTATTTTCTTTCTTAGGAACTTCTTCTTCATCACTATTTGAACCCCTTGCATAAGGACATTTGGAAACAAAAAAATAGCCAACTTTACCACAATTAAATAATTTGAAAGGAATCTTATCTTTGTACTTATCGGTTCCTATTTATCTTTGAACTTATTGTTGGAGCAGCGTTTTGACCTTGGCTTGTTCTTTGTTTTCTTGTTGGAGGCTTTAAAGTTGCTTCCCTTCTGGATGGATTTTCCTATTCTTTTCTCATTTCATATGTTGTAAGTATTCAATGTAATGTTGGTTGTGGAGCCTGATTATCTTCCTGATGCAGAGGTCCTTTTCTTTCAGCCGTGTCTATACCCCATGAAGTATTTACACCCCAGAAGTATGTACACTCTTCCACGCGGGGGCCCCGAAGCAAAAATTGCCTTATAAAAGTATATTGTAATTTCATTGTAAATCTGGACCGTTCATTATAAGGTCGCAGATCTAACGGTAGAGATTATGTTAGGGTTTTTTGCCCT
>JZKD02S0935560.1:691848-715297 GCA_000966675.3 Picea glauca | reverse complement strand
AGAATCAATATCAATTCACTAAAGCAGGTCAAGATTATGTGGTTCATGCTCATCATGTTAAAGCAAATAAAACACTTCAAACAATGGAACAATTAAAGAAGGAAATGCAAGCAAGAAACAAACCAATAATTGTTTCAAATGAAGTAATCGATCTTAACAAGAACAAGAAATGATTGTTGAATGGAAAATCAATCATAAGTTGCTTCAAGATAAGCTCATGTCATGCAAATATTTCAAGTATATCAGCTCATTTGCAGTCATCTTTTTGATGCTGTCATTAGTAATGTTTTCTACATGGATGATAGTGGCTTCAGTAAGATGTAACAAGGTTCAAATGGCTAACAATATACTATCAGTTGTCATGATTGTGTTACAGTTGATCTTGATGAGACAGGTGCACAGGACAGAGTTCAGAGACAGAGAGCAAGACAGGTGGCCTATCCCAAGCTTGTTGACTGGTTAGTAACCTTTTGGGGATCAAAAGGTCTTTTAATGGGGAGGTGTGATCCAAAATCGGATCTCAGAGCCTGACAAGGTTAAAAAAGGCTCAAAAATGAAAGTGCTCAAAATCCAATGAAACCAGCACCATTGTGTCCATCTCGTCTTCCTGATTCTGGCCATATATTTACTTCGTCAAACAGGCTTTGTATGCAAAATATATCGCATTCTGTTTGAAAACCCAAACAGGCAAAAAAAAGTGGATGATTATACAGTCCATACAGTCCGTATAGTGCCACGTGGCATGCTGACTGTACAAGTCGTACGATCGTATAGATGATGTGGTAGCTTCTGGTGATGACATGTGGCAGGTGATGTGGTGTAGGACAGGTACAGTTGGACCAATCAGAGGGTGATACGTGGCACCACTATAAGGGTGACACGTGGCACAGGCTGACGTGGCATGGATGACGTCAGCAGGTTGACTGGGCAAGTACGGTGATAGGTGGTAGAGTATGTGGCAGGCACATGGACGAATCAGAGATTGACAGGTGGAAGTTTTTGATTGGTTGGAGAGGTGCCACGTGGCTCAGTCATGGGCTTCCACGTGGCACTCTGTGGTTGGCTCTCGAGTTTTGTAAAATTATATGGTCTCCACGAAGGTCGAACCCCTGACCTCTCCTCTGGGCTATGGACTGGCAGGACCGGCTAACCGCCCGCCCCACGGGTGTTTCTTATTATATATGTGGCATATATAATATTTAAGTTTGGTTAAATATGTATTTGGGGGCAGAAAGGGCTCGGGCTTAGCCCAAGCCCGTGGTCTATTCACTTACCATAGAACCAAGCAACGACAGAGCGCGGGGAGTTGGTAGATAAGGGACTCGCCCTTGGTTCTCGGGTGGTTCCATGTGACCCAGACCCTAATCCGAACAGGGCACGCGGGGGGGGTTTTGACTGTTAGCCCGAGGTTCTATCCACATGCCCGAAGACCAGGAGCTAGCATGCATGGGAAGGGCCATCGACCACATGGCCCCATGTGACCATGCCAAGGGGGCGTGCGCACGGACTAAGGGGATTATTCCCTAATTTTAAACAAAAGTGGGTTTGTTGTTATATAGTTTCTGATTTTTATTTGATATTATGCCTGTATTAATGGATTTTCTCCATTTTTGGGAGATATTGGGCATTTTTGGAGCCCAAATTTTGGGAGGAAGTTGGGGATGGATAACCAACTTCAGATCTATATAAACCAGGCCTGTTTGAGGCCATGGAGGACAGTTAGAGCAGATTTATGTTGAAGGGAAGCCAAGCCAAAGCCATTTTTATGCAGGGAAGCTATTGAGGAGCAGACGCTTGCGGTCCATTTCTGGGAGCTCCGGACATCCATTTTGCGTGTCGTTTTCTTTGTTGGGTTCTAGATATCTGGAAGAACATGACCAGATCAATCTTGTATCCAATTGGCATTGTTGTGATGTAATTTTGAGATTTTTAACAAAGATAAAGAAGCCTCCCCCATAGAGACAAAGGCCCGGAGACGTAGGCAACGTTGTGTCGAACTTCGTTATCAATTCTCTTGTTATGGTTTGTTTTTTATTACTTCGTTTCAGATATGCATATGTGTATATGGCTATCATAATTCCTCTCTTTTCCTCATTCTTTCATTAAGCTTCTCAATTGGATAATTAACGCATGTAATTTAAAACTCAACCATAGTCATTAAAAGATCCTATGGATCACTTGTATTGGTATATTATTAGAAGCACATATTGATCTTGGTGATGATTATGAGTTGTTGTGTTATGCTTGGTTGATGCACATATTTGAGAGTTGTCTTGGTGATTGATCTTGATGAGTATATCTAATTTGGTTGATAAGATTGATGAGACAGGGTGTTGTGATAGGTTGTTTGGGCAGGTTGTTGTGACACGTTATTCGTATAGGTTTGGTGCATGGTTGATGCACTCGTTGATGGTACAGGCTTAGGTACAGGTTGGTGCATGGTTGATGCACTTGTTTATGGTTCAGGTTATTGGTACAGGTTGTTTGGTGCAGGTTGATTGGTATAGGTTTACATCAGTATATCTCACAGTGATAGTGTGATAGTGGTTCCATCATTCTACTTCTACGTCAGGGTGGTTGGACGGGGCAAGGACAAGTGGTTGTAGCCACCTTCTAGTTGTAGACAGAGAACATAGGGGGTTGTAGCCTTCTTCTGGTTATAGATAGATAATTAGGGAGTTGGAGCTTCCCTCATGTTGTAGCCTGAGAAGCTAGGGGGTTGGAGCCTCCTTCCAGATGTAGTTGGAAAACAAAGGAAGATGGTGCTTCCAATGAATGTAATTCTTAAACACATATAACAAAAATCATTATGTGGTTTTCTCTCGCTTTGGGTTTCCATGTAAAACATTGGTGTATTGTATATGTGTGTGATTGCTCATGTTTTCATTGTTTATTTACTCTGCAACTATTGGATGATATAAAACTTGTATTTTATGGTGAAAAGGGATTAAATTTCTCTATTATTGATTCACCCCCCCCCCCTCTTAGTAATCCAATACAATGACCATTTTTGTATTATTTCTTTATTTTTCATGTTCTCGTGTTGCATTTCATTTTCTTAATCTTTCTCAAAGAATTAGATAGCTATTCACATCACTTTCTAATTATAGTTTTGCACCCATACTTAAGTTGTCAATAACTTGTAACATTCATCATGTTTCTTGTAAAAGTGGTTGGAAGTCCATTGAAGTTCTCAAGAGCATATTTTTAGGGTTATGAACCTCATCTACACCTTATTGCATCATGATTTGGATTTTTCAATAGTTTATAAGAAGTTAACAGGATTTTTAGACCTATTCTTACCATTCTGTAGAAGTTAATGTAGGACCATTACAGTTCCTGTAGAAACTTTTTGTAGGATAGTTTGGATTGAATTTTATTGCATATCTTTTTAAGAGGTTAACATCTTTCAATAAAGTAACAATGAGATATGATATTGAATCAAGGGTTAGGAGTTACTCTTCATGTAATTAGATTCATTTTATTTCATGCAATAGATTAATTTTCTTTCTTGCAATTAGGTTAGATTCCCTTTTTATCTTGGTGTTTTTTAATTATGCAATTAGATTAATCTTTATTTCCTGCAGATAGATTAGTTCCTTTTCATCTTGGTATGATTTACATTCATGCAACTAGATCAAGTTTCATTTTATGCAATTAGTTCATCTTTTCTTCCATAGGTTGTAGTTAGGTATTATGTATTTGATTAGTTCCCTTGATCAAACTCATACCTAGGATGTTATCAGTTATAATCATTTAAATAGATTTACAGTGCACTCTGCATATACTTTGCACAACACCTCTAAAGTTTGTACGAGCTTCAAGTTGATAATTAGAGTAACAATATAAGGAAGTGGTAACATTATTATTTCTATTCCAAGGCCCACCGATCGACATCAAGAAGAATGGTATATAAATACCCAGATTGGGCATAAATGAGGTCATATTATTGTTCCTTTTGGATGGATTCCTCCTCACTCCTAGGTATCTTCATGGACACATCCTTAGAAATGGGAGGAACAAGTGGCTTTAGGAACCAGCCCATAAGGAATCCATCATTTATATCAACTTTACACAAGTTGCACCTTCTATGTCATTCATGGATATGATCTGTGATATGGGTGGCTATAGTTTGACAAAGGATGGTTAAAATTTCAGTCCCTATATCATGATGTACCAAAAGTTACAATAAATTAAAGAAGACCTTTTCTATGGATTCAAATTTTGTATGGGTTTTTTGTGGTTGTTCTACGTACCATTTGTCATCTGCACCCATAAGAGTGCATTGAAAGAGACTCAACCTAATTGAATATTTCATTATGATGTTGGAGGAACACCAAAGGTGGAATTAAATAATTTGGTTTGAGGTATATTCTTCGTGACGAACTTCAAACTTAGGTATGTCTGAGGGAATCTTAGTTGGAATATTGTTCCAATTGTCATCATGATAGATATGATTGTTAATATTTTTTTTTTAACTAGGGAGATTCAAACCTTCCATGTAAGGCATCATGGGATTGTTGGAATTTTCTCCTTCCATGGCCAAGACTAGTGTGGAACTCAAGTTTGATGAAGATAAACTAGATGAAGAAGAACTAGTTCCAAAAGTAGAGAAACCAATAGTCCTTGAGGGGGACAAGGATTCAGAATCTTAAGAAGAAGAACTTCCCAAATCTGGGAAGGAAGAGCCTAAAGGTGGGATGGGTGGAGTAGCATGAACTCGTCGAGCATGCGATATAATACAACCAATAGAAAACAAAGGTTGAAGGTATCACAACCTACAATATAGTCTTCTTAGGGGAGATATGATTCCTATATGCAAATATTAACCTTAGGATGCAGAAATTCAGATAAAGGATAAAGCAACAAAGTAATGAATTAATCAAATTAATCAAACAATCAATCACTATGTGCTCAGGTAGTGCAATAAGTGGTTTGATGTGTGTTTATATCAATAAATGGTAGCCTAATCAAAACTTCATCCTATAAAAATAAAATACTCTAACCTATGAGATGGATTAAATGCACTCAAAAAAATTCCTAAACTATGGTTAAGGGCCTTCTAATCAACTGACAACATGGGGAGATGAGGTCCCTTAAATAGATGAGTGAAGGTATGAAAAAGTAATTTATAACTAGGGGGGGTGTGTGATGAAGTCCCAAAGGCCCGTATAAATTTTTCTTAGGTCCCCTCCCTCTTGGGAGAGACACCTAACTAAGGACACCTAGTAGAAAGACCACTAGTCTACCTTTTCACATACATGTGCAACAAGTCACCTTGTCTTCAAGATAAAATCAAATGGTCAAGGAATATTCGGTAGTGAAAGAAACAGTAGTCTCAATCACACCTCCGGTCTCAAACTTAGCATTATCAACTATGAAGAGTGCACTTGTTGCTAAATGGGTTCTAACCATGTCCAATAGAGAGGATTTTAAAGTACCCTAAGTGTCAACCACTATGTCTCAATTTGAGATGATTATGGGGTGTTATTTGGATCATCAAACTAACTATAAGATTGTTTTTGGCCCAAGTGGGATTATGTGTGTTATATTAAGTGATTAATTTTAGGTTGATTTTGGGGTCATCAACCAAGCATATACTTTAGGTGTGAAGTATGTGCGCATATGGTGTGTTCAACTTCAAATAAAATTGCTTGGAAAGTAAAGTAAATTGCAATAATTGAAATATAAAATTGGCAATCAAGCTACCACTAAGACAAATACTAAAGAATAAGAACTTTTTCTTTATCTCAATTACATTTCAAAAATGAAATGAGATTGTTTGTGAAGCTAGGGTTTCACAAGCATGAAATTCCGAAGAAAAAAACCACGAAAAGTAAGTAAAATACTAGGAATATAAAGGGACTATTTTATTTCACTAAAGGGACTTCCTAATATGAAATATATGGCCAAATAAAAAAACAAAGAACTTAGTTCTAAAGGCTGAAAATACAATCTAGAAAAATATAGACAAAGGATTCTCTCAAAAACCCCAAACTAGGACAAATACTAAGACAATGAAGTATGGTTTTATTTATCCAAAATTCATGTAAGAAATAATTTCTAATGGATAAATATCATGGTATGGTCTTATCCTATAGCTTACTATAACAATAATCTTAAAATTCAATTGAAAGAAATAAAAAATAGAAAGTACTAGATAAATTAGGGGGTTTATTTCTCAACTTATGATAATATTAAGGAAAACACTTCATCTACAACATGAGAATTCTAAAGAGTGAAAACATAACCTAAAAAACACTTAGGAAGACAATACAAAACATAAAAAAATTGAAAAAATTAAATTATGGACCACATGCAAAAACTTAACCTATTTCTTGCACTGGAAATGCAGAAACGACCCCAAAAAAGTGCATTACAAATGCATAAACTACCCCCAAAAAGTGCATTGTATTCAGGAGGTCTTATGAAGGCTACATGCAAGCTTTGAAGTTATATTTGAAGGTATTCAAACCATTTTTTTCTGTAGACATAGCACATAAAGGAACATCAAGAAAAAAATGTCCAAAAACTCAAATATTAGAGGGGATAGAGAGGATTGAACACACACCCACAAACAAGGAATAGAAATAGGTCATTTCCCTAGTGGAGTCACCAATATTTTGGTGTAAATATGTAACAAGGGTGTGTAAATTTCTATATCTAGAAGCTATGATCTAGATACAAATAAATATAGAAGTAAAGCATGAAAAACATACTTTAAAAATGGATCCACATAACATTAAAATTTAGTATATCGTATGAAAGAAATAAAAGAAATAAACTACAACTAACAAAGAGAAATAGACAAGTTTAGAGAATTTAAATGAAACTCTATACATAATGGAAGCAATAGTACATTTCACTTATGGAAGAAACCATTGAAGAGAATGGCTCCAAGATCTCCTCCTTGGGAGGGTCCTTTGCTTCTCAGGTATATGCTTGATCCCCTCATTATGGTTGTAAGTAGCTTGGATGTGAAAGATATCTATCAAGAGAAAGGAGTTATCTTGAGTTCTAGGGAAATTTTGGCAGCATCTACTTACTTATGTGGATGGATGGATGAGAAATAGAGAAACCTCCCTATTTTTATAAGAAAAATAGTTATTCAACCGTCTTGATATGGTCATAATAAATAATGATTAGTTGACCAAATCAAGTATAACAACTATATTTAGGGTTTAGATATGTCCACTTTTGATAATTTTACTTTTCTAGAAATTTCCTGGTGGAAACAATCAAAATCAAAGTTCTTACAGTAACATGCATATTTTGGAGGTAAAAAGTGCATTGGACCATTTTCAAGATGAACTTTGGATATGTGTTTCCTGAGGTCTACTAGAGGTGGAATGAGGTAGAATGAGTGGTTCCCATGTTGTTGGATTATTTTAGTGTACTTGTGGATTTGTCACAAGTGAGCCATTTTTGGGTGATAACAATGATGAGCCAAATTACATTTGTAAATGTTAGGATATCTTTAGGTATAGAATCCATGAGAGTGCACTTGATCGCTTCCCACATTGGGGTTTTACTCTTCATAATTATCTCCTCCTTATAGCGCCAACAACCACCATGAAATAGGGTACAACCAACAACCTCCACTAACAAAAGTAATCTCTAGATGTAGGTTAGGGTGAGAATTCAAACATGTAGGTATTGATGCACAAGGTTCTCCCTTTGGCTTAGACCAACATTCCAAGATATAAAATGAGTAGAAATGTCAAAACAATGTATCATCATACCACATTATACAAACAAAACCATTTATTGCAAATCATAGTCTTGATATGGTCATAATAAATAAAGATTAGTTGACCAAATCAAGGATAACAACTATATTTAGGTTTAGATATGTCCATTTTTTGTTATTTTACTCTTCTAGAAAATTCTTGGTGAAAACAGTCAAAATCAGAGTTCTTACGGGCACATGCATATTTTGGAGGTAAAAAGTGCATTGGACCATTTTGAGGTTGAAATTTGGATATGTGTTTACTGGGGTCTAATGGAAGTGGAATGAGGTGGAATGAGTGGTTCCCATTTTGTTGGTGTATTTTAGTGAACTTGTGTATTTGTCACAAGTGTATTGGTACATGATATGGTATAGGTGTTGGTGCACATTGTTGATGTACATGGTTGATACATGTTATGGCATAATATTGGTACTTGGTATGGTCTTGATGTACATATTTGATGGTTGAGGCATATGATATAGGTTATGTTGCATGGTTTATGCACGGATTGGTATAGGTGGTGGTGCAAGATTGATGTATGGTTTGTTACAAGTGTTGGTGCATGGGTGATGCACTTGTTTTGGTACAGGTTTTTGTACACGGTTGGTGTTTGGTATGGTACAAGTTGATGGTTTGGAAACATATCTTGTGATGGTATGTTGGTGATCTTGGTACATGCTTGGTAGAGGCATGTGTTGGTGATGTTGGAAATCTAGTTGAGAGGTGTCACTAGTGTATGATCCATGTGAGAGGATCTGGTTGGGTATCAGTGACAGTGACAGGTTGACTAGTTATAGGTTGATGTGATAGTGGAAGTGAGAGTGGCATTGATTGTAGTAGTGATAGTTGGTCTACACTTATATTTCAGGGCGGTAGGATAGGAAAAGGAAATGGGGTTGTAGACTCCTTCCGGTTGGAACCATAGAATCAAGGAATTGGAGCTTCCTTCATCTTAGATCCTAAGAATTAATGGGTTGTAGCCCCCTTCTGGTTGGAGCAAGAGAATTCAGGGAGTTGTAGTTTCTTTTAGGTCAAAGCCTGAGAATAAGGGGGTTGTAGCCTCCATTTGGTTGGATCCAAAGAATTCAGGGAGGTGTAGCTTCCTTCAGGTTGGAGCCTGTAAATAGGGGTTTGTAACCTCCTTGCTATTATAGCTGGAGAATTGGGAAGTTGGTGCTTCTAATGAATGTATTCTTTGACATATAAGAAAACATTTCGTGGTTTTCTCCTGTTTGGGTTTCCACTTAAATTCCGGTGTATTGTGTACTTTAAGTGATGTTGCATATGTTTATATGCTCATGATACACTAATGACATTTTGATGATATATTGTTGTTATATTTTTTATTAAGTTAAATTTTATATATTTTGGTTAAAAGTGGTAAAAGTGATCATATTGATTCACCCCCCCCCACCTCAGTATTCCAACAATTGGTATCAGAGATGGTTCCTTGAAGGAAACAGTTTAACCATTGGAAGTAAGATCATGGAGAGAAATAGTTTGTATAGAAATGGAATACCACAGTTCGATGGTCATAATGGTCTGTAGTATAAGATGTGGAGCATCATAATGAAAAAAAAATTATAGGCACATGGATATGATGTTTGGTACTTAGTTGTTACAGGATAAACCTATTCAAAGAAGCCAAAGACTGCAACTAAGAAATAATTGAAAAAGAGCAACAAAATTGCAATGGGTTTCATCATGGAAGGATTACCTGATTCAATGAAATTCAAAGTGGGAAAATGTTCATCAACCAAAGAAATTTGGGATAAGATACATAATTTCTACTCGAAGGAATCCCATTCTACCACAAAGCTAGAGAAAAATAAAGAAAGTGTAGATATAGAATAGGAAGAAAGATGCTCATCATGTCAGATAGATTCAAAAGAAGAAGATTGTGAAGAAGGAATAGTAGACCTTGAACCAGATTTAATCGGTGCTTTAGATGAATTGACAAAATAAAGGAAGAAGAACAAGTCTCTTGAGGAACAATTAGTCAAGAAGAATTCTCAAGAAATTTTTGAAGAATACCAATAGGTCATCATGAAACTAAAAGCTCAACTAGAAGAATCCACAAAGATTGACGAAACATACAAAATTCATATGGAAGAGAAGTAGTGTTTTGAAGTTGAAATAGAAACACTAAGAAAGGAAGCAATGACAGAGAAGCAGTGTTTGGAAACCGAAAGAAAGGAAGGAGAGAAGAGAGAGAATATTTTGACAGATCATCTTAAGGAAAGAATTGAGGACTTAAATCAACTTGAACCAAAATTTGGTTAAGAAGAAAGAAGACTTGAAAAGGAAACCATCTCCTTGAACATCCAACTTCAAGAATAAAAGAAAACATAAGAATTCATGAACATTCAAATGATGAAGAAAGATGAAGAGGATGAGAATCTTGAAGAAGAAGTTGTCACATTGAGAGACAAAACCATCAAGCTTAGCAAGAACGTTGAAGAGACAAAAACATCCACATCGTCCGTAGAAAATGTTGAAGAGAATCACTCCAAGTTGCTAGAAAAGAAGGATGAGGAAAATAGTAAGAGTTATGAATAAGTACTCAAAGGAAGGAATCATGGTCAACTAGAATCAAAGAAAAATGATAGAGATACATATTCAAGAAGACCCTCCACATTCAAGCCAGAAAGGAGCTTCAGTCATGATCATGATTAGCCAAGGAGGGAATTCAAAACGACTATACCATAAAGAAGATCATTCACTCTGAGGTATGTAAATTTATTTTATGGTCATTTTTTTTATTGTACTAACTTTGGACATAAAGTTGCAGATTGCAGGGCTTATGGAAGAAATGTTCAAGCAAGAAATTATTATGTGGCCCCACATAACATTGAATGTTACAAATTCCATAATTATGGACACATAACTCATGATTGTAGAAGCATGATAGATACTTCTATTGAAAAAAACGATGATATCAGATATAAGAAAGTTTGGAAAAGAAAAAAAGATCAAATGAATGAAGGACACCCAGAAGTCATACTCTCAAGATTGGAAATAGCACGAGATCAAGAAAAATCTACAGGAAAAAAGGAAGATGTCAGATACAAGAACGTTTGGAGAATAAATGGAAAACAAGAAGGACATTTGAATAAAGAACATGTCTCGGAGATTGCAGAATTGGCAGTGGTGCGAGAAAGAAAATAAGACCATGTGAATAAAGAATAGGCTCAAGAGATTTCACTTTTAGGAATTGTAGTGCGAGATCAATACACGGGAAGAAAGGAAGAATTTAGAGTTTGGAGAGATGATGGATCCATAGATGAAGAGGAAGATTACTCCACATCAGAGTGGGTATTTTTCTTAGCCATCCATCCTAGAGACTCCAAGTAAATATGAATATTAAACAAGTGGAGTCAGTGCAATGGCTACAACAGATCACATAACCATCCTTCAAGTAGTTTGAAGTGTTTGTAGAGACATATTCAGAGCAGTCAGATAGCAGAAGTATAGAATGATAGATGGGTCAACATTGTGGATAGTTGAGTAGCAGAGTTATGGATAGTTTGTGACATATGGACAAAGATGGATATTTAGCAGGTATAGAAAACATGTGTCAGAGAATATGCATAGTAGTTATGGACAAATATGGATACTTAGAAGGTACAGAAAGCATTAGTGAGAGAAAATACATAGCAGTGTATTTACAATTGGAATCAGTGGAATCAGTTGGTCACAGAAAGGAAAGCAATGAAAGGCATAGAAGAACGAGAGAAGAGAAACCTTCAACAGAAGCTAAATCATCATAATAAAATCATTGAACGATATGTTCAAGTAAACATGACAATTGAATGAATAAATCAAGTAATGAATGATTTTATATATGTCAAATATTTGTAAGAGGAAGCACCTATGGACAATAAGCAAGCACTGGAAGAGAGGAAAGGAAACATTTATAAGTATCATATATGACATCTTGCAAGGAATTCAAGGGAAGATAAATCATCAGAGAAAGAGATATAGAAAGGAATATCAATTGCATACACACAGGGGGAAACATACCAACAGGGGGATTTATCCTTTTTCTCATGATGTCAAAAGAGAAGAGAAAGAACAAAGGCATGAAAACAAATAGAAATAATAGATACATAAAGATAGGGGGAGCATCCCCAAGGACAGACACCCTTTTCCATTGATGTCAAATGATGAGAGTGAGAAAAATTGATGAGGTGCAATGGTCACAGGGGGAGCATGAGTATTGGAGTATCAGTGTTTCCATCAATTCCAAAGGAGGAGATTGTTGGAAAGTTGTTTTGGACAGTTGGTTATCACTGATGTCAACCCTTGGAGAAGTCGATTTCCCTAGATATGTGGTTGATATTGATGGATTGGTTGATGTCAATAGATGTGTTGGGTGCATTTGATGAAGTATACATGATGCCCCAGAGGTGTGGTTATGGGACAAAAATTTGGTTGAGGAATATGGACATGAAGGACAGTGTAAATGCAGGTAAGACACTCATAGATGGATATTCCATGTAATGTAATTTTTGGTGATAAGTGTTACACCATGTGGTTCCTCATGGTTAGGGAGATATGGCCTTGTGAAGTTGGAAGCCCCGAAGAATGTTCAAGAAGCCCCTAGTTAGTTACAAGTCAATTAATGAATGGGTAAAATGGTTATGACAAAGAAAGTACTAGAAGCACTAAGATTAAGGAAAGAGGTTACTATGAAAAAGTATATAAACACCTCAAGGATTCTCTCATAAGGACACACACACACACACACACTTACATTGCATATTTATCTTATAAAATTTATGGTCTAAAATTGTGGTCTATTGGTGAATCTAATGGCAAGTTTGAGGTAGCATAGAAATTGCAAGGAAAGAGAGAAAGTTTCGGAGCTATAGAGTTCTAGGGTTTTTATGTAACCCTAATTCGGTTGGCCCTCATGGGTCAGGCATAGGGTGTCCTGCAAGGCACCCTTGTGGGTTGCCTAGGGCACACTACGCGAGGCCTCGTGTGACAGGTAGTCTTCGTCCTGCAAGGAAAAGACAAAGTGAAGGAGGATGCACGTTCCTGGATGTTGAGGTATGAGGTGAAGCTACATGATTATGTATCAGGTTCAGAGGAACCGGGTCACTTACAAATGTAAAAGGTATGTTATTCTATGTATTATGAGGTTGCATCTTGGTGATATTGAGGAGCATGCTTGAGCCATGTGTTTGTGAGATTTTGTATATGACTTGAGGCACATCTTGGATGTTATGGTACATGTTGGTTGAGGTATATTTGATAAGGTACATTGTTGGTTCATATCTTGGTTATATTGGTATATGGTGTATGGCATGATATGGTATAAGGTTGAGACACTTGTTATGGTTGATGTGCATGGTTGGAACATGGTATGGTACAGGATTGGTATATGATATGGTACAGGTGTTGATGCACATTGTTGATGTACATGGTTGATACATAGTATAGTACAGAATTGGTACTTGGTATGGTGTTGATGTACATGGTTGATAGTTGAGGCATACGATACAGGTTATGTTGCATGGTTGATGCATGATTTGGTACAGGTATTGGTGCATGGTTGATGCACAGTTTGGTATAGGTGTTGGTGCATGGGTGATGCACTTGTTTTGGTACAGTTTGTGCTACACGGTTGATGCTTTGTATGGTACATGTTGATGGTTTGGACACATATCTTGTGATGGTATGTTGTTGATCATGGTCATGCCTGGTAGAGTCATGTGTTGGTGATGTTGGACATCTAGTTGATAGGTGTCCTTGGTATATGATCCATGTGAGAGGATTTGGTTGAGTATCAGTGATAGTTATAGGTTGAATGGTTACAAGTTGATGTGATAGTGGCAGTGAAAATGAAAGTGGCTGTTATTTTGGTAGTGAAAATTGGTCTACACTTATATTTCAAGGTGATAGGATGGGGCAAGGAAATGGGGTTGTAGCCTCCTTCTGGTTGGATTCGGAGAATCAGAGAGTTGGATCTTCCTTCAGCTTGGAGCATGAGAATCAGATGGTTGTAGCCTCCTTCTGGTTGGAGACAGAGAATTCAAGGAGTTGTAGATTATTTCAGGTTGGAGCCTGAGAAATAGGGGGTTGTAGCCTCCTTATAGTCGGAGCCAAATAATTCAGGTAGTTCTAGCTTCCTTTAGTTTGGATCCTGTAAATAAGGGGTCGTAACCTCCTTCCAGTTGCAGCTGGAGAATTGGGAAGTTTGTGCTTCCAATTAATGTATTCTTTGACATATAAGAAATCATTATGTTGTTTTCTCATGTTTGTGTTTCCACGTAAATTCTAGTGTAATGTGTACTTGATGTGATGTTGCTTATGTTTATATGCTCGTGATACATTAATGATATATTGATCATATACTGATGATGTATTGTTGATTAAGTTAAAGTTTATATATTGTGGTTAAAAGTGGTAAAAGTGCTCATATTGATTCACCCCCCCCCCACCTTCTCAGTATTCCAACAATTGGTATTAGAGAAAACTCCTTCAAGAAAACAATTTAACTACTGGAAGGAAGATCATGGAGAGAACAGTTTGTATAGAAATGGAATACCACAGTTCGATGGTCAAAATGGCCTACAGTATGAGATGTGGAGCATCATAATGAAAATGTTTTAACAGGAACAGGGGTATGATGTTTGGTACTCAGTTGTTACAAGATAAACCTATTTAAAGAATCCAAATACTGCAGCTAAGAAAGAATTGAAAAAGAACAACAAAATTAAAATTGATTTCATCATGGAAGGATTACCTGATTTGGTGAAATTCAAAGTGGGACAATGTTCATCAACCAAAGAAATTTGGGATAAGCTACATAATTTATACTCAAAGGAATCCCATTCTACCACAAATCTAGAGAAAATTAAAGAAAGTACAGGTACAAAACAAGAATAAATATGTTCATCATGTCAGACAGATTCAGAAGAAGAAGATTGTGAAAAAGGCATAGTAGACCTTGAATCATAGTTAATCAGATATTTAGACGAATTGAAAAAAGAAAGAAAGAAGATCAAGTCTCTTGAGGAACAATTAGTCAAGAATAATTCTCAAGAAAGTTCCGAAGAAGCCCAACATGTCATCATGAAACTGAAAGCTCAGCTATAAGAATCCAGAAGGATTGAAGAAACATACAAAAGTTAGGTGGAAGAGAAACAATGTTTGAAGCCGAAATAATAGCCCTAAGAAAGGAAGCAATGAAAGAGAAGCAGTGTTTCGAAACTAAAAGAAAGGAAGGAGAAAATAGAGATAATATTTTGACAAGTCATCTTAAGGAAATAAATAGGGACTTAAATCAAATTGAAGCAGAATTTGGTCAAGGAGAAAGAAGACTTGAAAAGGAAATCATCTCCTTGAACATCCAACTTGAAGAAGCAAAGAAAACAAAAGAATTCATGAGGATTCAGATGATGAAGAAAGAAGAAGAGGTTGAGAATCTTGAAGAAGAAGTTATCACATTGAGAGCCAAAACCATCAAGCTGAACAAGAACATTGAAGAGACAAAAACATCCACATTGTCCTTACAACATGTTGAAGAGAAGCACTCCAAGTTTCCAGAAAAGAAGGATGATGGAAAGAGTAAGAGTTATGCATAAGTACTCAAAGGAAGGAATCATGGTTAACCAAAATCAAAGAAAAATGATAGAGATACATCTTCAGGAAGACCCTCCACATTCAAGCCACAAAAGAGCTTCAGTCATGATCATGATCAGACAAGGCAGGAATTCAGAAGGACTACACCACAAAGAAGATCATTCACTCCCAGGTATGTAAATTTATTTTATGGTCATCATTTTTATTGTACTAGCTTTGGACATAAAGTTTCATATTGCATGGATTATGGAAAAATGTTCAAGCAAGAAACACTTGTGTGGCCCCACATAACATTGAATGTTACAAATTCCATAACTATGGACACATAGCTCATGATTGTAGAAGCATTATGTATACTTATATGAAAAAGAACACTGATATCAGATATAAGAAAGTTTGGAAAAGAAAACAAGAACAGATGAATGAAGGATACCCATAAGCCATACTCTAAGAATTGGAAATAGTACGAGAACAAGAAAAATCTACAGGAAAAAAGGAAGATGTCAGATACAGGAAATTTGGAGAAGAAATAGAAAAAAGGAAGGACATATGAATAAAGAACAGGTCCCGGAGATCGCAAAATTGGCAGTGGTGCAAAAAAGAAAAGAAGAGAAGATGAATAAATAACAAGCTCAAGATATTGTACTTTCAGAAATTGTAGTGTGAGATCAATCCACACGAGGAAAGGAAAAAGTTAGAGTTCGGAAAGATGATGAATCCATAGATGAAGAGGAAGATTACTCTGCATCAAAGTGGGTATTTTTCTGAGCCATTCGTCTTGGAGAACCCCAGTAAATATGAATATTGAACAGGAGGAGTCAGTACAGTGGCTCCTACAGATAAAAGAAACATCCTTCAAGCAATTTGAAGTGTTTGCAGAGATAGATTCAAAATAGTCAGACAGCAGAAGAACAGAATGACAAATCGGTCATCATTGTGGAAAATTGAGTAGCGGATTTATGGACAATTTAGGACATATGGACAAAGATGGATATTTAGCAGGTATATAAAACATGGGTCAAATAATATGCATAGAAGTTATGGACAAATATGGATACTTAGCAAGTACAAAAAACATTAGTGAGATAAGATACATAGCAGTGTATTTACAATTAGAATCAGCTGGTCATAGAAATGAAAGCAGTGAAAGGCATAGTAGAACAGAGAAAGAGAAACCTTTAGCAGAAGCTAAATCATCATGATAAAATCATTGAATAGTATGGTCAAGTAAACATGACAAGTGAATGAAGAAATCAATTAATGAATGCTTTTATATATGTCATATATTTACAAGAGGAAACACCAATGGAAAATATGCAAGCAATGGAAGAGAAGAAAGGAAACATTTATAGGTAGCCTACATGACATGTTGCAAAGAATTCAAAGGAAGAGAAATCATCAAACAAAGAGATCAAGAAAGGAATAGCAGTTGCATACAGATAGGGGGGGTTATCCTTTTTCCCATAATGTCGAAAGAGAAGAGAAAGAAAAAAGCCATGAAAAAGGAGAGAAAGAAAACATACATAAAGACATGGGGAGTATCCCAAAGAAGAGACACCCTTTTCCATTGATTTCAATGGGTGAGAGTGAGAAACATTGATGAGGAACAATGGTCATAGAGGGAGCATGAGTATTGGAGTATCAGTGTTTCCATCAATGTCGGTGTTGGCATCAATGCCAAAGGGGAGGATTTTTGGACAATTGGTTTGGACAGTTGGTTGTCATTGATGTCAGCCCTTGAAGATTGATGTCAACCCTTGGAGATATCCAGATTCCCTAGAGATTTGGTTGAGATTTATGGTGAGTTAGTTTTCATTGATGGAGTGGTTGATGTCAACATATGTGTTGGGTGCATCTGATGAAGTCTACATGATGCCCTGAAGGCGTGGTTTTGGGACTCAAAGTTGGTTGAGGAATATGGACATAAAGGATATTGTAAATATAGGTAAGACAATCATTTATGGATATTCCTTGTCATGTTGTTTCCGGTGATAGGTCATGTTAGCACTAGGAATCACCCTCAGACTGTAATGAGGATAATTCCAATAACGATCAGTTTATATGTCACAATGAATAAATTTAAAGGGGGTTGAATGGGTGCATACTCAAGATAATATTGTTCTAACTCAAAAAATTGGACCAGCATGCACAAGCAGGCGAGGTCTTGATTAACCTCAATCAGAAAGTTGTAGTAAGGGTGAGTAGGAGGAAGAACTAGAGAGAATAATGTAGAGGTATGTTATGGACATCCGGTCTTCCAGCATCCTAAGGAGGAACAACTCAGAAATCAAGATCCTCTTGCATTCAAAGTTTCATAAAAGGCTAAAGAATGTTACAACAAAACTGCAATCGAACCTACATTACAATACGGCCATAAAAATCCATGTGAATCTTTCAATCATGGACACTCCAACATTAGAGGTAAACAAGATGTAAAACAAGTTAACTTATATTAAACTAGAAGTCTCAAATATAGATACATAACTAGAAGAATCAGAGCTTCATTAAAACTTTACAATATGGGAGCCTAGCTCAACCATCGACCATTACAAAATATCAAAACTGCCTATATATAAGAAGAATTGTTGCAACCATCGGGAATGTGATCGGATTGTTGAATTCAAAGTTTCCAGTCGACGTCTTCTCTGTTAGAATGTGCAGACAGTCTTATGTTGTCAGACGTGAGCTCTAAATCTTCCAGTCTTTCTAGATTTACATTTATGTGTTGAGACGAGGTTTTAGCCACCTCCCTTAGTTTCAATAACTTCCTTCATCAGGATCAAAACAGGGTCTGACATCCATGAATACTCCAGGTGGGACCAACGACTTTCTTCAAGTCAATCCTGACTCCTCGAGGCCATGCAAATCTTCTTATGTGGCAAATACAGGTGCAGCAGGTGGCTCGACTTAATTCGATTCGAGGATGGTTTGACTGTGCAAACCCAAACATTTTCATTTCCCTTTGGAAATCATGGGAAGAATGCCACATGATTTACAAAAAGATTCTCCTGAGGTCAGATATGAATCAATGTCTGATTCCAATGGGATATGCTGCAAATTCTTGTGATAACATCTAGCTCCAGAGGGGATGGCATGCTCCCTGGGAATTGCAAAGAACAAGTAGTTCCAGTGCCTTAGCTTTTGGGCTATGGAGTCATGCTCAGAAAACATCATGCTGAAGGAAACATACTGAGAACTTGAACTATTCTATTTTAAAATAAAAAACAAACACACCTGATCCCGAGGGAGCTTATTTATGTACAAAACCTAAACTAACTGACTTTTACAATGGGCTAGGTGAAGGAAAACTTCCACCATAACCATTCAAACTGTTTGATAATTGAATCCTTCGCTTCACCGCAAATTATCCATAAGAAAAAAGGAAAGTGTGATAGCTGGCTAATTTCATTCTTATGATCACCCATATTACCTTCAAATGTTGATAAAAATATCAAGCCTGCATGCTCCAAAGCATTTGAAAAGTGTAACTTTATGTACTCATCGACAGGGTCATGAAACTAAAGGCAATGCATGATTAACTTATGAAAGGTTACCTTCATTGTTTCAAAGTTGTTGACAGCTGGCTTGATGTCCTCTACAGGCATACTTGATTGAATGACAGCCACGGGCATCTGTGGGTCAAAAAGTTGCTTGATGTCAACTGTAGGTACAAGTGGAAGGATGGACATAGGAGGTTGTTAATTCACAGATGAGTGTTGATTTACTTCTGGTTGTGTATAAACAATCTCTTCACGTGCCTCAACTAAGGCTTTCTCCTGGTTAAACTCTCGGGTTATGTCTTATGTGACAAGACCAACCTTTGCATCATTGTTACTGTCTTCATAGTGATCAAATATAAGATAAGCTTGTTGCTCATCATCACTAGAATATTTATCAAAAATGGGTTTCCCTTCACATCTATGATCAACCTTTAAAACAATAATTTCATCAAGAATATAACTGTTAAAAATATCCATTTCAGGAACAGTAGTAATTGTTGCTTCCAGATGTTCATACACATGATTTTCATCAAGACAAGGTTTCTCATTGATACCTGCTTCGAAGACAAAATCATCCACTGTCTTTCCTTCATAGGGACAGCAAGTAAAAACCCCCTCATGTTCAGAGTTGATATGATATTGACCTTGAATCCTACCACAAGCTCGGAGGTTCTCCTCCACTTCCTCAACATCCATGAACAACAGTGATAAAGATGTAGATTTTCTTTCCCTAAGATAAAAAACAAGGTCAGAGTGTTGAGACACTATGTAATACACCATGGCAACAGTCTTGGAAGGTTTAATTTCTAGGGGTAGGCTACAATACAAGTTATGAAACCTTCGATTAAAAGCAAACAGAACTTCTCTTTTTCCCCTTCTCAAAGTAGTGAACTCATGTAGGTATTGATCAAATGACTTGTTCTCACCCCAATACCTTAAAATTGTATTTCATAATTCAACCCAATAACCAAGGAAGTCAGCTCCCAAACCCTTAAACCATACACCAGCATCCCCTAACAAGGATTTGGAAAATAACCTCATGGTAACATCCTCATAAATTATCTCAAACTGATCAATAAAGTTCTTGAAAGCCTCCACATGCCTCACAGTTGTAACATGATCCTCTCCATAAAAATGGGGAAAGTACTTAAAGAAATCAGGAGGATAAGGATGAAGATGATATGGAAGCTTTAAAGCTTTAAACATCTTGTCTCTGATTCTAGTTTGAAAACTAGTGGGATGAATATGAGGCTTATCACATTGATGGCAAGGCTCAATAGTAACAGCAAGATGTGATGATATTTGAGGAGGTTGTGGATCAGTTTCAACCTCCTTAGGGCTGCAAGGGTGATTGAGTTCAGGAGGGGTTTCAATATGAAGCTCATCTTTATGAGTAGGTTGAGCTGAGGATATAATATCAGCATCTACAACACAGGCAGAAAGCAAGTCTTCTTCTTCCAAGGATGGATATATAAAGGAAGGTTGGTTATTAACCGAATAAACAAAACACAATATCATCCTCTTTATATGTGAAGGGAAAAACAAAAATGAGCTGATAAAGAATAACAAAAGTTCATGAAGAAAGCTCATAAGTTGATACCTAGTCATTCCCTTCATCTTTCTATCAGTAAGATCCTCCCCAGTGGAGCCTCTAATGTGGAGTCGCCAGGTAGATGATTACAGTAAATGTTTGTATCCATCTCTTGTCTACCATCAAGAGTTGGATCTATGTCATTCTTCCCAGGGAGCTCTTCAATCTACTCAAATTCGTCCCCATCAACAGCGCCATTTATGTTATCACTAGGAATCACCCTCAGACTGTAATGAGGATAATCCTAGTACCCATCAGTTTATATGTCACAATGAATAAATTTAAAGGGGGTCGAATGGGTGAAAACTCAATATAATATCATTCTAACTCAGAAAATTGGACCATCATGCACAAGCAGGCGAGGTCTTGATTAACTTTAGTCAATAATTTGTAGTAAGGGTGAGTAGGAGGAAGAACTAGAGAGAAGAATGTAGAGGTCTGGTATGGACATCCGGTCTTCCAGCAGCCTAAGGAGGAAAAACTCAGAAATCAAGATCCTCTTGGATTCAAAGTTTCAAAAAAGGTTGAAGAACGTTACAACAGAACTGCAATCGAACCTACATTACAATACGGCCATAACAATCCATGAGAATCTTTCAATCATGGACACTCCAACATTAGAGGTAAACAATATGGAAAAGAAGTTGAACCAGAAGTCTCAAATATAGATACATAACCAGAAGAACCATATCTTCGTTAAAACTTTACAATACGGGAGCCTAGCTCAACCATCGACCATTACAAAATATCAAAACTACCTATATATAAGCAGAATTGTTGCAACCATCAGGAGTGTGATCGGATTGTTGCATTCAAAGTTTTTAGTCGACATCTGATCTGTCAGATTGTGAAAACAATCTTTCGTTGTCCGGCGCAAGCTCTAAATCTGCTAGTCTTTCTAGATTTTTATTTATGTGTTGAGACAAGGTTTTAGTCACCTCCCTCAGTTTCAATAACTACCTTCATTGGGATCAGAACGGGGCCTGGCATCCATGAATACTCCAAGCGGCACCAACGAATTTCTTCGGGTCAATCCTGATGCCTCGAGGCCATGCAAATATTCTTGTGTGGCCAATATGGGCACAGCAGGTGACTCGTCTTAATTTGATTTTAGGGTGGTTTGACTCTGCAAACCCAAACATTTTCGTTTCCCTTTGGAAATCATGGGCAGAATGCCACATGATTTACAACAAGATGCTCCTGAGGTCAGATCTAAATCATTATCTGATTCCAATGAGATATGCTCCAAATTCTTGTGATAACATGTGGTACACCACGTGGTTCCTCACGATTAGGGAGATATGGCCTTGTGAATTTGGAAGCCCGAAAGAATGGTCAAGAATCCCCTAGTTGGTTACAAGTCAATTAATGAATGGGTAAAGTGGTTGTGACAAGAAAGTACTAGAATCCATAAGATTAAATAAAGAGGTTACTATGAGAAAGTATATAAACACCTCAAGGAGTCTCTCATAAGAACACACACACACTTACATTGAATATGTATCTTGTGAATGTCGTGGTCTAATATTTTGGTCTATCGGTGAATCTGATGGAAATTTGGAGGTAGTGGAGAAAGTGAGAGGAAAGAATGAAAGTTTCATAGCTACATAGTGTTAGGTTTTTTATGTAGCCCTAATTTGGTTGGACCTCACAGGTCAGGCATAGGATTTCCCGCAAGTCACCCCCACAGGTTTCCTAGGGCACGTCACGTGAGGCCCCATGTAATAGGTAGTCTTTGTCCCGCGAGGACAAGACATAATTGAAAGAGGATGATTGTTCATGGTTTTTGAGGTCTGAGGTGAAGCTACATGATTGTGTATCAGTTTCAAAGGCACCAAGTCAGTTACATATGTAAAAGTTATGTTATGAGGTTGCATCTTGGTGATATTGAGGAGCATGCTTGAGGCATGTGTTTGTGAGATTCGGTATATGATTTGAGGCAAATATTGGATGTATGGTACATGTTGGTTGAGGTATATATGATAAAGTACATTATTGGTTCATATATTGGTTATATTGGTATATGGTGTATGGAATGATATGGTATATGATTGAGACACTTGTTATCGTTTATGTCCATGGTTGGCACATGGTATGATACATGGTATGGTACAATATTGGTACTTGGTATGATGTTGATGTACATGGTTTATGGTTGAGGCATATGATACAGGTTATGATGCATGGTCAATGCACTGTTTGGTACAGGTGTTGGTGCATGGTTGATGGACGGTTTGGAATAGGTGTTGGTGCATGGGTGATGCACTTGTTGTGGTACAGGTTTTGGTACATGATTGATACTTGATATGGTATAGGTTGATGGTTTGAAAACATATCTTGTGATGGTATGTTTGTGATCTTGGTACATGCTTGGTAGAGGAATGTTTTGGTGATGTTGGACATCTTGTTGAGAGGTTTCCTTGGTATATGATCCATGTGAGAGGATATGGTTGAGTATCGGTGACAATGACAGGTTGGATATAGTGATAGGTTAATTAGGTATAGGTTGATGTGATAGTGGCAGTGACAGTGACAGTGGTAGTGAAAGTGGCAGTGATTGTGGTAGTGATAGGTTGTCTACACTTATATTTCAAGGAGGCAATACGGGGAAGGGAAAGGGGGTTGTATCCTCCTTCCGTTTGGATCTGTAGAATCGGGGAGTTGGATATTCCTTCATCTTTGATCCTGAGAATCAGGGGGTTTTATCCTCCTTCTAGTTGGAGCCAGAAAATTCAGGGAGTTGTAGCTTCCTTCAGGTTGGAGCCTGAGAATTAGGGGGTTGTAGCCTCCTTCTAGTTGGAACCAGAGAATTCAAGGAGGTTGTAGCTTCCTTTAGGTTGGAGCCTGTAAATAATGGGTCATAACCTCCTTCCAGTTGCAGCTGGAGAATTCAGAAGTTGGTGCTTCCAATGAATGTATTCTTGGACATATAATAAATCGTTTTGTGGTTTTCTCTCATTTGGGTTTCCACATAAATTATGGTGTATTGTGTACTTGATGTGATGTTGCTTATGTTTATATGCTCATGATATATT
>JZKD02S0935560.1:633338-680092 GCA_000966675.3 Picea glauca | reverse complement strand
GTGTGTGTGTGTGTGTGTGTGTGTGTGTGTGTTGAAGATTTATTAAACCGGCAATAATGGAGCAAGACAAAGAATTAACAATAATTCAAACCAACTCAATGATTCTCATTATCAAAACATATATTATACATGTATATGAGATATGTCATGAAACAACCAACTCCTATAATCACTCAATGAACACTCTTCAATTCACTCAACAAGTATTATCTCAATCCCAAATTATATTTACAAGATATGATCACACTAACAACAATTATTCTTAATTATACCAAGGATAGCATAAATGAATCATTAACCCAACATTTATCCCCCATAATGATCATTTTGAAGATTCCAAGATCATATTTGAACTTGTACAACTTGTCCTTTGGTACTGCCTTGGTCAAAATATCTGCAACTTTCTCTTATGTACTGCAAGACATAATCTCGAGCACATATTTTTGAACCAAAACTTGAATAAAATTATATTTTATATCGATGTGCTTAATATTGTTGCAAAAAAATGGATTCTCATTGAACTGAATAGCACTTTGATTATCACAAATAAACTATGTGGGTTTTTCATGTTGCCCATGTAGATCCTGCAAAATTCTTCTTAACCAAACGCGTTCACATGCTATTGCAGTTGTTGCTTTATACTATGCTTCTCCTGTGGAGAGTGAAATTGTAGGTTGCTTCTTAGTACTCCAAGCAATTTTTGTTGAACCCATGTTGAATGTATACCATGAGTTTGAATCTATGTAACCCATCAATCTGAAATCCTTTGTGGATATGTATACCAAACCATAACCAATTGTACCACACAAATAACTCAAATTTCTCTTAGCTACTTTCCAATGTATTTCTCAGGGATGTGACATAAATATTTATACCTTGTTGATTGTAAAATCTATATCCAATTGAGTTGTAGTTAGGTAGATCAAACTTCCAACCAATTGATGATATAGAGTACTATCAACTAGATTGGAGTCATCATTTTTATATAACTTCAACTTGATTTACATAGGACTTGTGACTAGCTTGCAACTCAACATGTTAAATTATTCATAATATCTCAAGTATACTTAGCTTCTTACATGAAAATTTTATCTTCCTTCTACCATATTTCAATTCTTAAGAAATAATGAAACTCACCAGGATCTATCATCTCAAATTCAACAATCATATGTGACTTAAACTTTTGAAGCAATTTAGGACTATTCCTCATGTAAATCAAATCATCAACATATAATGTAACTATTATAATATCTTGTCCTGACTAAAGAATATAGAGATTGGGTTCAGATGAACTCTTAACAAGTCTAGGATCCTAAAAGTATTTATCAATCCTAGAATATCATGCCCTTAGTGCCTATTTGAGACCATATAATCCCTTATTCAACCACATAACCATTTCAAATATTTTTTAGTGTGAATTTCAAATACTTCAGGTTGCTTCGCATAAATTTATCCATCCACGTAACCATTCAAGAAAGTTAATTTAATATCCATATGAAAAATTGTCCGCGTATATTGTGAAACTAATGCAAATATCATCATGATTATGTCCAACTTTTCCACTAGAGAAAATGTTTCTATATAATCAATTCCTTTCTTTTGTGCATAAACTTTTGCAACTAAAGTGGATTTATGCTTATCAATTGTACCATTTTATTTATACTTAGTTTTATATAACCATCTAGTACCAATCACATATTTTCCTTGGGGTAAACTGACCAAGTCCCATGTATCATTTCTTACCAAGGCATTAAATTATGCTTCCATAGTTTCATTCCATTCATTCCTTTTTTATGTGTATGCATAACTATGTGGTTCATCCATGTTCATTACTTGTGTCATAAGAGAAAAATTCACATTGCAACTTTGTGACATAGTAACTCTTCTCTCAAAGTTTTTATCCAACATATTACTTTCTGAATACAACCTATGACTAGCCATTAGGCTTATTCTTGACTTCATCTACCTTAGTTGACTCGGAACTAGATCCATCACCAATTACCACTTCATCCTTGCTTAATTCAATTTGAACATGTTATGTATGATAAATTCCCTACTCATCAAACACAACATAACCTCTCTACTTATTATAATATGCTTCTCTTGGAGATCAAATAACCTATAACGTATTGTTTATGTGCTATACCCAATGGAAATACACTTAATCATTTTATCATATAATTATTCATCTTTTCTTTAGGGACATGTGCATATAGAATGCATCCAAATATTCGCATGTGTGCAATAATAGATTTATACCCTGACCATGCTTCCTCTCGGGTCAAATTCGGCATTTCTCTTGTAGGAAACTTACTTAAATTTTAGAATACTATATGATCTACTTCAGCCCAAAATTTGTTCCCATGTTTCTTTTTTTCAACATACTTCAAGCCATATTGGCAATGGTCCTATTTTCCTTTCTGCAACACCAATTTGTTGAGGAGCATATGTATTCATAAATTCTCACCTTATCCAATTCTTCTTGTGAAATTTCATAAATTCATTAGATTTATATTCTCACCCATTATATGATCTCAAGGTGAGAATGTTCAAGCCACTTTCTTTTTCAACTGTCTCCTTAAAACCAACTAAATGTGTGAATACTTGTAACTTTTCTTGCAGAAAATAGACCCATGTTTTTCTTGAATAATCATCAATAAAAGTTAGGAAATATATTTCATTTCCAAAATATGAAGTTTCCATGGGACCACATATATTCAAATGTACTAATTCAAGTATTTATCTACCCTTCCAAGTTCTATTAAAAATTATCTCCCTTAGCTACTTCCATAGTATGCATCCTTCACAATCTCACCATCAACTTCAAGGTAAGGAATTCCATTCACCGTGATATTCTTCCTCATCCATACCAAATTATTAAAATTTGAATGTCCCATTCTCAAATGCCAAATTTTTCTATTCACTTCTTTTATAGCCTTCAAACGGTGTGACTTACTTGAGGCGAAGATTAGTTTTAAAATCCTATCTGCAGTCATTTTTTCTCTTGCAACAATTGCATTTTTAATGGGCTTGTCCATGATTAAACATTATTTATTATCAAATACTAACTTGTAGTTTTGCTCCATCATCTATCCTATATAAAGTATGTTCTTTTTCAATGCTAGTGTGAAAAACGTGTCATCAATGAACTTCTTTGTGACATTCAATGTTGGATTGCATTTGTGCCTTCCCCTTTAACTTTTGAAGCACTATCATCTCCAAATATTACTTTACCAAAATAATTGTCATTTATTCTTGTGAATAATTCCTATTGAGATGGTATATGTGTTGAACATCCTGAATCAATGTACCAAGCCTCACTTTATTCATTGTGTGTCATTACACTTGATATAAACAACTTTTCATTTCTAGTTTCTTCAACAACAGTATTGGCACCTTTATTTTCTAAATCATGCATTTTAGCTTTGCAATATTTCACAAAATGACCAACTTTGTTATAACAATAACAGTGTCATTTGTATCTGTCTCTAGACCCATCTCTTCATCATCATCTTTTTCTTCTTCTTCTTCTTCCATGAGATTTTTCTCTCCTTTTTCCTCTAAAATTTTGACTTGGACTTCTTCCTCTGCCTCTTAAGGTGGATGCATTTCCCTAATAATTATTGAAATTATTTGAATTTTGTTGATATTGATTCTGATTATGATCAATTTGATTATTATATTTTCCTCTGCTTCTTCCTATTCCTCTAAACCTTGTGGAAAAATCATTTTTCCATGTGCTCACTTGCGATGTCTTCTTCAACAATTAGCAAATAATCACTCAATTAATGAATTTTCATTGTATTTAGATCTTTAGAGACTAAATAATTGGTGGTGACCATTTCAAGTTTAGGAACAGTACTTCTTAAAATTTTCTCAATCATTCTTCTTTCTGGAATGTCTTCTCCTAATGACCTAAGTTAATTAACAAGATCTTGCATTTTGGTGATATAATCATTCATTGATTCATTACTACGCATCTTATCATTTTCAAATTTTCTTCTTAATGTTTGCAATTTAGCGACTATTCCACCTTCATATGCATTATTTAATATATCCCATGATTGTTTAAATGATTCTACATCATAGATCCTTGGAAATATTGATTCATCAACCGCATTGCCTATGACAGAAAGTGATTCACTATATTTCTTTATAATTTCCTTAAATATTGCTTTCCAATAGCATCAAATACTTTGTATTCTTCATGAAAAAAAAAACATACCCTTCAGTTAGAAGCTCCAATAAATATTTAGTGATAAATATGGGTTGCATTCTTTTGCCCTAATAAAAGTAATTTGTTCCAATAAGCTTATGTAACACAATGTTGCTTGTCTGCATTGGAAAATGAGCAAGAGAGAAAGAGAGGACATAAAATCAACATAAATTGTCCCACTTCAACTCACAACGAGAACATGGTGTCCCAAAATGAGACTCAACCATCACCATAAATATATCTTTTATTAAGTCTTTGAGTACAAAGTAAACACAACACTTGCACAATTACAAGGAAATACACTTTTACAATATCTTCTTTCAATGATGAAATACTCTATGTTTAATGCACCAACATAAAACACCTTTCACATTTATCTTTAATAAATGAGCCAACATAAAACACCTTTCACATTTATCTTTAATAAATGTGCCAACATAAAACATCTTTCACATCTATTTTTACAAATTAAAAGGTCCAAAAAGTGTTAGGATATTTACACACTTAAGAGTTAGTTAAGATCTACTTGGTCTGATGTGTTGTTAGGTAAAAGTGTGTTTCTTATTGTGTTTATTTAGTATGCATTAGTATGCATTTGTAGTTAATAAATTTGACGGTCACAATATGTTCCCGACATAGAGTGATCTGACGGTTCATATTCTCCTCAATCTTAACGACCATTGATTTGTGGCTTAACACCCGATTGGTCCATGATCTCTATTTAAAAAGCATGGAGGGTCATTTGTTGATTATCAATTGTGAGAAAATCTCTTGTAAAATCCCTATGTAATCTTTTTATTTTGCATTAATAAACTGCGCCAAGTGGTCATGTTGGTTGGGGCCATGGATGTTTCCCCGTAGGGGTTTTACCACGTCAAAACATCAATGTGTTGATCTTTTATCTAGTTGTGTGAGCGATTACTGAAGGTGTTTGTCCTCTGTTGGAAAACCTATGTTGTCGAACATGGTATCATAACCTGTTTGAAGACCCGATCCTATTGTAGATCGAGATCGTGAAGCCGAGTTTCCTCATCTCCATTTTCCATTTTTGTACATTTCTAGGTTGAGAGGAATGTTCCATTGCATCCAGAGTGCTTGTTTCAGTCAGGAACACTTTTCATTTCACTCAAAAAGGTTTCTATTTTCCCAAGATACGGTCATTCAGTCAGATTCGAAGGTATAAAGCATGATTACACATTTTATACATTTTTGCAGAGTATTATTTTTGGTTTTATTTCGGTTTTATATTATTTTTTTATGGGTTTCTACTCTTTTAGATCTGCGTATGTGCTTTTCCCTGCGCCCTGTGTGATCTCGGAAAATCATAAACAGATAGGAAAATGTGCATCTTCCGGGTAAGCTAACCGAAATCTAACCCTTGTTGTCATCGAGAAGCGAAATTTTTTTCTTGTGTGAAAAAAGTTTTTTTTTAACACGCTCTCCAAGGCCCTGTTCAATATCAACAACAACAACCTCAATCCTCTTGCCTAACAATACAATATGTTTTGCTAGCCCATTTGGTTAAAAGTTGCAACAACAGCAATCCTCTTGCTAAACAATACAATATGTTTTGCTAGTCTATTTGGTTAAAATTTTATTTATTAAGTAAGAGGTATTGAGTTCAAGTCTCTATTTTTGTTACTTTTTTTGAAAAAGTTCATGCTCCATTGTAAAGTGTATTTCATTTCAAGTATAAAAGTGAATCACTATAAGTAGTTTTAATACTTTCTTTTAAAGTTATTTATTTTGCATGCAACTTTTCTTTTATAAAGTAACTTCATTATAAAAGTGATCCCCACTTCTTTTTATAAAAGTGGATCACTTCCCCCCGGATGGGGTGCTAGTGCAAGCCAACTAGCATGAGGAGGAAGTACGGGTAGGCCAATGAGGCAGGGAGCCATGTGATGAGCTCGTGCCAACGCCCGCCACCCCGACCCTGCATTAAATTGACCTTACGTCGTTGCAGCGACTTTAATTCTGTTGCACCCGTCCCCTTTACGAATTTTTCTATGGCTCTGTCGTTTGTATTAGCTTCTCACCCTCGCTCGCGGACCGACTTGCACCTCCCCCCACTGCCCTGGCCTGGTTCAAACTGGACCTTCATGGTGATCACAGCCCCTGGCCATCTCCAGGCTCTCTGATTCCGCCTGGAGCACTTAGTCTTTTTCTGCATTCATTCGACGAAACTTATGTCGCGTCAAAGGGGACGGCCGCGAAGAGGCTCTTCATGGCATCCTCCCTAGCCCCGGACCTCTGTCTCGCCCCCTGGTTTGCCCTCCACGATCTCCTCACCGCCTCTCCAGCCTGAGCCAGCACCTCTCGCCTCCTCCACCTCGCATGTCTCTCGGTTTGAATGCTTAGCCATCATTGACAGCTCGTCGGGCTCTTCTTCACGATACCTTCCCGTCCCTCCGAATTCCAAAACTTTCGAGCCTCCCCATGCACCAGTAGTTGGCTCCTCAAGGGCTCCCATGGGGGTGCCACCTCCTGTTCGAAGAGCCCGAAACAACGAGAACCCGTCTTCTAACTCCATCTCTGACTCGCAGCTGAAAGAAAGTTTTACTATTCTCTATGGTCTGGTCTTTGAACTTCGTCAGGGGATGGAGGACCTCCAATTCCGTCTGCAAATCACGAATGGAAAGATCTCGACCCTCCTTCAGATTCTTTCCTCCCTCCAAGATGCTTTCCCCTCTGACCCAGTAGGCGCAGCTTCAATAGAGGAACCCCATGCAGAGACCAGCGAAGGAAACGCCCGGACGCAACGTTCTGCAGAGATCGTTGAGGAGCAGGTTGAGCATGAAGACATGGACGTGGAGAAGGCTACAGGACAGCATGCGCTACAGGACACCTCGCCAGTCGCCAACAGGGACAAGAGCAACGTGGCCGCGGACATGCAGTTGGAAAGCAAAGGGACACTCGTCGAAGAGGAACCTTGGTACGAGGCCGTTCTTACCACCTAGCCAGGTTATTCGCCAAGTGTTTGATCCCACAGGGGTTCTTTACTTTTTAATAGGCTCTTATTTCAGTTGTATTCCAGTCAGCTTAGTTCTTCTCTATAAGACTGTTAAATTATCAATGCTCGACTTACCCGACTGGTTGAACTGGTTTCCCATCTATTAGGGCAGTTCAATAACTACAGTACGGTTACTATCTGGTTTTTGTACCTCTGGCTTGATTTTTTGAAGGCCCGTTATATATAAAATCTCTTACTTACAATTAAAAAAAAAAATAGGTCACTTCCTAAAACAACTTACATCACCACATGATCATTTGGTTAATCACACTAGCAACAATTTTTTTTAATTTTTGACTATACTAAAAACAACACAAATAAATCCTTAATTAAAGAAATGTTTGATTTTTTAATGTAACTAGATAAAAGGAATTTATACAAAACCATTTCACATTATGTGAAAAGCTTTGCTTGTAGTTATCTTTGAACATGAAAGTGTTATTTCCAAGATGTTGAGTAATGATAAATGGTCCAAGCCATAACTTTAGGAATTTTGTGTCCTTGGCTTGTTCGTGTTCATGTGTAGAATCTCGCAAACGAACTCATTATCTAACTTTGAAATTTTCATTCTTAGCCTTTGTGTAATGGTATTTTTTTTTATTTTTTTTGACAATTCCCTATTGTATTTTAATATTTTAAATTGCAAAACTTCTATGTCCTTCGAGGGATAATGAGGTGTTATATTCGTGCTTGATAAGACCAACATTTAATTGTTTGGTTTAAAAGGTCATCCTTTCATGGCGAATTCTAATTCAATGGGTATGAGAGCATCTTGACCATAGACTAAGTGAAGGGTTTCCCGATGCTTATTTTTGTCTTTGTTTGGTCAACCCATAAAGCATTTCCGGATGAGAATATGTTCTTATGCGATAAAGTTGAAAAAATAATGTTCTAAGTTTAAAAAAACAAAACATAACATGAAATTTTTAGGTGATAAATTTAGTTTGACCATTTTCTCTATGTGATAAAATTGAAAAGATAATATTACAAGTTTAAAAAAGATAAAATATTATATGAAATAAATATTTGTAAATTAAAATAAAAAATGATATTTTTTTATAAAATAAGTATTTATTCTATTTTTTATTCTTTAAAGGGGCAACTTCAACTCATCTCATGAAGTAATCTACAATAGTTAAAATAAAGGTATCGTCAATTAAAGTAGGAGGATTTATTAATCTACAATAGTTAAAATAAAGGTATCGTCAATTAAAGTAGGAGGATTTATTGGATCAATAAAATTGAGGCTCCATTTTGCAAATGGAAAATTGAAATTTACAATATTTCAAGGGTAATTCAAAAATCTTCATCCTACTTATTATTTGGTAATATTGGTCCTAGTTTCTTAAAAACTAGAATGTGGATCATGAAAAATGGTTGGCCAATAAAAACTATAATGGATGACAATGTGGGTAGTAGATTTTGAGGTGAAATATCTGCTATTATTGAAATGGAGGGGTGCTCCTGAACGGAAATATTATAGGTTATTAGTTATATTATTATCAATATAATGTGGGAGAATATCATTGACATGTCTCTAGAAAAGGAAATTGATTAACAACACATGTCCAATTACTTCAAGTCTTAATTTTTTTTGGAGCATAGTATTGACATGTTTCTAGAAAAAGAGATTAATTAGCAACACATATTCAACTATATTGAGTCTCAATTTTCTTCTTTCATTTTCTTTAAAATGGAGGATGGGGTAAATTGATGATTTTTTCGATAATAAATTATATCAATGTACCAAACGTAAAATACAACATTATAATTTAGATAAAAGCACTTAAAATAAGTAAAATAAAATAAAAAAACTCATTTTTCAATTCTTTTTAAATCTATCTTTTTAAATTTTCAATAAAAAAAAATAATGATATTATCAATAACAAATTTAATATAATATTCTTCAATTTTAGATAACCAATTAGTTTCTTTCCATAGAGATAAGTCTTAGAGATTAAATGATTTATACTTCAGAGAGGCACTTTAACCATGATATGCTTGCCAAGGGTATAATGTTGAAACTTAACCAAATGAGTGATGAGTGAAAAAGCATGAGATTTCTCCAAAATAAAATATTTCACCTCATTTTCTCATAAGCCTTTACTCATAAATATGATAGACTACTCATTGTTTTCGTTTCATAATCATGTTGGACAAAAATGGTTGAAATCACCTCTTTAGTAGCATTAGTGTAAATTTTAAGGTTTTTATCAAAGTCAAGTTTTTTTTAGATATAAGTTATTTCTAAGTTAGAGATATAAGTTATTGTATCTTTTTGAACATAAATCATTTTCAAACTTTTTATATTAATGAAAATTATCATTAAATGTATAAACATAATTTAACTTTTTCATAAAATATTAAATATATTTTTTTTTTAAAGTGGAAAGGTGTAATTTCTAGGTAGTAGAATTCCTTTCAATGTTAGTCCTCACACTTATTTTTAAAACGATGTGTCTTCGAAGATTTCATTCTAAAACCCAAAAGATGGAATTATTATGATTTAGGGATATGCAAAATTTCTTACAACATATGAGTTTTTATTTAGTTGTTAAAGACGGTTAATGTTCTTTTTTTTTTAAGTGAATAGTTAAATCATCAAGATTGATTTGTATAATTACATTTATTAGGTCATCAAAAGCAATGTGCATGGATTATTGGAAAATATCTCTAATATTTATCAAATCAAAAGGAATCCAACGATATGACAAGGTACCCCAACATGTTGTGAAGGTGGTATTAAATTGGTCTTTCAAACTAATCTTGTTTTGATTATAGCTAGAAAATCCATCAAGGAGAGACATTATCTCTAAATTGACAACTTGCTATAATATTAAGGCCATGTTGAGTAACAAGAATTTGTTTGTAATGATTGCTTGGTTCAAATATTTAAAATCAATGTATATATGGATATCACCATTATTTTTGCTCACTAAATCAAGTTGTTGACTTTCTTGAAGTAGTGAACTTGGAAGATTGCATTGGCTTATAATATTTTAATGATCTTTTTGTGAATTATTACTTTCAAGGTAAGGTTAATGGGCGACGATCTCTACTAGACATGCATGACACCATATTTTATTGATTTAGTTAGTCTAGAGTGTTGTATAACATCTAGATAAATAATGCAAAATGAAAACCATGCAAAAATATCTTAAAATTTATTAATGCATACAATCTTTCATTTTCTTTATTATTGCATAAAGACCGTTATATAAATTTGGAATTTTTATTATTTCCAATATTTACAAACAAATTTTCTTCAAAAACTCATTATTAAAAGTGTTTTTTTAAGAAGAATCGTTAATTGAAAACATGTTTTTTTAAAGGAGATAATCCCTTTAAAAAAAAATGTTATGTTTTAAGTTAATAATTTTAGAAAAATCAAATACCGTCATCAAGTCATCATCACGATCTATGCATTGATTCTTTCTTATCAAACATATAAAAGCAATATGGGAAGATAACACCATAATAATTTGGTTTATATTTAAAAAAAAAAAATTACTTACTAGGATTAGAAGCATAGACATCAAACATATATATGGCTACATTCAACTCCTTATGAATTTAAGTTAGATTAAAATACAAAAACAAAATTATGCTCGGTTCCAAATGAGTTGGATATATGGTTTAAAAAACTTTTTGGAATGGTGAGAGAATCTATACTAGATTAATGATAAATTTTGGGTTTTGGGGTTTCCAAAAATATGAAGATTGTTACAATTCAATTCAATAGATTTGTATAACCTAATGTATAAGGTTTCAAATTTTTTAATATAGATTTGTATAACCTAATGTATAAGGTTTCAAATTTTTTTATATCGTTAATGGATTCAAAGTTTAAGTGATAAGTAAGGGGTGATATTTTATTAAATGAAAGTAGAGCACATATCATCAGAAAAAGCAATGCCAAACTTCATGTGACATATTTAATATTTTTTATCATCATTGAGAAGTATGAATAATATATCTTCTTTTTCTATGAAAACGGAATAATTACTTAGGAAAGTTTGAGCAAAATTGACATTGGATTTTGGTATAATTTTAACATGAGAGACTCTTAGTTCTATAAGAACTAGGATGTTCTTTGGGTTTTGGTGCACTTTCATGTAGCAACAATCCAAATTGAGGTAACCTCCTATTAATTGTTTTCATTATCTTCCTAAAATAATATATTAATATCCTCCATCCATGTTTACTAATTGAAAATTATAGGTAGTGTGAATCCAGAACTAGGATGTTCTTTGGGTTTTGATGCACTTTCATGTAGCAACAATCCAAATTGAGGTAACCTCCTATTAATTGTTTTCATTATCTTCCTAAAATAATATATTAATATCCTCCATCCATGTTTACTAATTGAAAATTATAGGTAGTGTGAATCCCTAGGTGAGCATTCATCACTATTATTAAATCTTTGATTTGACCATGGTTAAAAGTCATTATGTTTATTGTTTTGTTTTCACTGGCCTAATTGGTCCATGATAACCTTTAACGTGATGTTGGGATGGGGACCAACATCCATGGGCATGAATGATATATTTTCCCATTATTCTTGTAGAAACATAATTGGATGGGTATTTGTTTGTATAGACTTCTAGATTCACCGTGTTTAGATATATTTCATTGACATTTCAGACTTGTGATATGAAGTCCGTTTTTAGGACCAGAAGGTAGAATGCTCAAGTTAGAGAAGAAGATGTATATGCATCTTCTTATGTTTATGCATCTACATCTCTTTCTTTGATTTGATTGCCCTACCTTCTAGTCTTGATGGACTATGTATTACATATCTAAAACATTGACAAAATATATTGGGACATGGTGAATCCAGAAGTCTATACAAACAAATTAACATATTATGGAAGCCTAAAAGAATATGATGAGTATTTAGTTTCGGGATTAAAATCAACTACTTATTTGGTTGGTCGAATTACTTTCATAAATTTACTATATAAATTCAAGAATAAGAAATTCAAATATGTGACAGCTCCCCTTGTTTATATATTAGGTTTTTATAGTTATTTAAGTGTTCATTTGTGTTACCAATGTAGCAAAGCATAGATTTGAACCAGTAAATCAATTTGAAGGAAATAGAAAAAAAAAAATTATCAAGCAAGTCAAATAATTCAGTTGTTTATCACCCTTGTAATTAATTTAGCAATAAATATCATGTAAGCTTCACCATCATAATACCCAATGTTAGAATATACATTAGAGAAGGCAACTAGGTGTTCATTTGTCATGATTAACATGTTACTTGTAAATTTAGGCTAAATTTTGGAAGTGCTTGAGTTGTAGGTAGGATGTTTAAAGGATATGGCACATGCCATAGGTTTTCATCAACATCAACATCATGTTGCAAGAATCCAATATAATTTATTCATTTAACAATAAATCTCATGTAGGTTTCATCATCACGGACCCTAATATTAACACATACATTAGAGAAGGCAATGAGGTGTTCATTTGTCTTGATTAACATGCCACCTGTAAATTTAGACAAGTGATTCTTAAACTTTCGAAGTGCTTGAGTTGTACGTAGGATGTTTAAAGGATATGGCACATGCCATACGGTTTCATCAACATCATGTTGGAAGATGCTAAGCTTCTTTAGCATGTTATTCATATTGTTGGGTACCATAATTGAGTTAAACTAGATAAACATGATTCCAATGGAAGTAGATCACAAAGCCTTAAAACTAGATGACACAAAAGTGGAGTGATTGTGAATAATGGAAGTCAGTAGTTTAATCCATACAGTTTAGGGGATAAAAAGTCCATACCTAGAATCTTATTGTTGGCGCAAGCCTATTTTAGGAAGAAAGTCTATTTTGGGCATAGGCCTATTTTTGGAGAGACATATCTATTTTTGGAGTGCATGCCATAGGTGGCGGAAAAACGGCAAGAAGGAAAAGAAGCATGTATAAAAAGAAGGAAAAGCAACATGCAGAAGGAGGAAAAGCAGCATGACACACATGCAGACAGACCTAACCATGTTAGGGTTAGGGTTTTGACATGAATATTGGTTATAAGATAGTATAATAGTATAAATAAAGGCCTAGGAGGTCTAGGAGAGGTTGGTTATTGGTTGGTTAGTTGAGGAGATATAGTGTTGATTTGAATAAGCTAGCTTTTGAGGGTTAACTCACAGTTTGTGGAGCCTGGTGTGATCTAGTTCACCTCACAGAGGGTACTTACCATCCTTTTTTATTGTAATCTAAAAGAATGTAATGTGCATAGCGCAGATTTTGTTGAAGAATGAATAAAAGAGCAGAAGAGAGAGATATTTGTGGACGTAGCCCCAAGGGGGGTGAACCACAGTAAATCTAGTGTGTAATGTATTTGAATGGTTACTTTGATTTTATGTTATGAATCAATTACAGAATGAATGGTGATCTAGCTAATCATAGCATACATGCATAGTTATATAAATGAATGAACACTAGCTTAGATGAATGAATAATAATATTGATGCATTAGGAAAAGGATCAACAAATAGCCTCAATCCCTTCCTAGACTACAAACACCTGAGTATTGCAGTCCCCCATAAAGCTATCTCAGGTGAGACTATGTTGTGCACTCTATGTGCAGCATTTCCTTCTGGTTTACCAGGAGGGCCGATAGTTTTGAGGGTTTTGTTGGAAACCTGTTGAGATAAAAACCTGGGTCATCCCAAGCGTCCAACAAATGGTTTTGTTGCCAGCTGGAACTGCACAGGATTGATTGGAAGGGATCTGTTGAAGAAAATCATGGAGAATGAAATCATATAAGGGAATGCTCAAGCCATGGAATCCAACGAAGGTGGATATTGAAAGATGGTTAAGGACAAAGGAACTCGAGTTTGTGTAGAAGGACAACATAAACCCTAAAATTACCCCATGCAAATATCTCGACAAATATGTTGTAGGAGTGGTTATTGAGGTTGAAGGACAACCATCATATTAATCAAATCAAACATCTAGAGTGGAATTATGTGGAGATTGTGCAGTTACAACAAGTCAATAATAAATTTATGTGTGTAATAGATTTTTGGTTAAAAAGTATTATTGCAAGGTTTATCACTGAATTTGCAGTTGATATTGCAAAGTCGTACACTGTTTCCGAGCAGGATTTTCTGAAGGGAACCAAAGCTAGGTACATGATATCACTATACACTTATATCAAGACTTTATTGTATGACAAAGGTGTGATGACCATGGAATCAGACAACTAAACTTCCCTATGCGCATGGGGGAAGGGGGGAAGCACTAACAAGAGTTTGAGATATGGACAAGGAGATGGACGAGGAGAATCAGAAGGAGGCCATGGACCTAATCATGATGGATGAGGACCAGACAAATAAGATAATGGAAAAATATGGAAACATGCACAGCGGTAGACCTTACCAATATAAGATGAATAACAAAAAGAGGGCCATAGCCGACAGAGAGGGTTTGGCAGGTGATGAAGAAGAGGTAGAGGATATCTAGGCTATGGAGCAGAATGAGGAAATCATGTGCACAACATATGAAAGGAAAACAAGAGGTCCAGGGTCAGGAACAGAAGGAGGAACTCCAATCCAGATCACAGTCAATGTGGAACCTACAACCCCATGTGCGACTAACACACCTAAGAGAACACCAACTTTTAGACAACCAAATTTTAGTAGAAGAGGAGCGACATGTCAGGGGTCCAATAAAGGAAAACCAACTAGAGGTAGAAGTTTAGAAAGCAATAGTCAATTATCTACATCGCGCAAAGGAAGTCGTTCAACACAGTTCAAAATGGGAGGACTAGATTCCACTGTCAGATTACCAGAGTTTCGAGGCGAGGCATCAGAGGACCCTGAAAAACATTTATTTATCTATGAAAAGATTTGAGAAGAAAATCATATCACTAATGAGGATACAAAAGGTGCACAGTTATCCATAACACTCAGTGACTGCGCGTTGGAGTGGTACATGAGCCTTGATGTAAATAGTCCCCAAGGAGCACCTAAGACTTTCGTAGAGGTGAAAAAGATACTAGTAAACACGTTTCAGAAGCCAAGCTCAGAAGACCAGTACATGAATGAAATGATTGAAATCAAGCAGAAACCAAGTGAGTCTATCTAAGAGATTGATCAAAGGTTCAAACGTCTGAAAGTTAATTTGAAATACTTTATTACTGACATGCAACATGGGAAGCTATTTGTGAATTCATTAATACCACACTTGAAGTATCCTTTGAGACAACAGAAGTTCCAAACCCAAGAAAAGGCCTTGCAAGCAGCCCTGTAGCTAAAAGAAAACCAATATCAATAGACAGATCTAGCAATAGAAGAGTTGAAAGAGGATATGAAGAATGTGACATTTCAGTTGAACCAAAATAAGGGGAAAGAGAAGAGAGAAGTTGTTTGGTGTACGTTATGCAAGACAGAGGGACACCATAATAATGAATGTCCAACCTTTGCGCAGTACTTGGAAGCAGGGATGCCAAACCCCTTTCCAACAAGAGGACCATTGTGTGAGATTTGTAAGACACACGGACATGATCCATATCATTTTCTAATGATACAGAAGTATAAGACAGTGCCAAAAATTTCTCACTGCAATTTTTGCAAATCAAAGGGTCGTGATGATAAGGACTGTAGAACACTAGAATTGATGAGAAAAAGAACTTCAGACACCTACAAGGTGCAAGCAAAGATGATGACAGGCTAAGTTGTACCGCAATTCAATAATGTGCAACCACAATTCAATCATGTGTAGCCGCAATATAATCTTGTGTAGTATAATCAGATACCCTAATACAATGCATCACGAGGAGATATAGGTGGATTCAGAGGTGGAGGTCGAGGAAGAGGAGGATTTGGATGAGGAAGAGGGCCAGTAGTCTGCCACAAATTTCAAAAACTAGTACATTATGCAAGATATTGTCAACTTCCACCTACGACATGTATGTATTGTTTCGCAACATACTGCAACATAGAATATTTCCCAACTCTATTAGGAAAAATTCAGGAAAAAAGGAATTAAAACAATCAAAATGTCCATTGGATTTCCATAGAAGCCAGGGATGATGGGAAACATATCAACATAGTTAGTCGAGGAGGATCCAATATGGGATTTATTGCAGCAAAACAAGATCCATCTCAACACCAGTGGGTCAAGAAGAACACTGAGCCACAAAATCACTTTGACACATGGAAAGAAAAGGAAACATTTAAGGAAGTGATACAAGAGATTCTAAAATAGAACATTGTGTCTACATCAATTGCGTAGAAAAATCAGGATCCACCAATGTATGAGATGTCATCTTCAATGGATCACACAAAAAAAGTACAACCTTTAGAGAAAGTAAGTAACATAAAGACTTTCCTTCAATCCTGTGTAAAGTTATTGAATGATCCATCATCCATTAAGGCTTTATAGAATTTGCTAGAAAGATGCAACACAGAAGTAGAATGGAAGTTAGAATAGAAGACAGTCAATCATCTCCATATAAGAAGAAGAAGAAGTAGGGAATTCAGGCTAAATGCCAACATTGGGGTTTTCAATATGGGAGATATCATACTTGATTTGCTCTGAAGTAAATGTCTTACCTAAGAATACATGTCAATGTATGGGGGAACCCACATTAGGATATTCACCTGTCCAATTGAAATTAGAAAAACAACATAGAGTGTTACCAATTGGAAGACTTAGAGGTGTGACAATAGACTTGGATGGAGTGCACATTGTGGAAGATTTTGAAGTGATAGAAATAGTAGATGGCACAACACCCTATTCAACATTACTTGGATTGGACTAGGAATTTGATAACCATGTTGTGATCAACTTGAAGACACATAACATGAATTTTAAATCAAGCCAATATAGAGTGATTTCACCATTGGATCCTTTAGAAGGAGAAATATTTGTAGAGGTGACATGTTTGGACTTGGAAGAAATCAACTGTTTATATAGGACTATTGTGCGAGAAGAAGATTATGTCAACCCATCTACAGATGGGGTACTTAGTTGGAGAATAATTACATCATGTTCTTCAAAATCAGACACAAGTCTGGAGAACTAGCAGCAGAGACTACATGAAGTCTCCACAAGGAGGTGTGCAAGAATATACTGTGTAGTAAGGTGGGTTGGTACAGAGATAAGGGAACCTCCCAATTTTCATGGTTTGAATGACTTAGAAAAATTATTGACAGATTATGAAGAAGAAGTTTTGGAAAATTAGAGGTTGTTATCCCTGGACATTGCACTCAAGGAAACACCTGCAAGATGGTGGGGTGTCCATAAAGAAACAATTCAAGACTGGTATCAGTGTAAGAGGTTACTGCACATTAGTTTTGGCATAGAACAGGGGAGTAATACCTTGCAGAAGTATGATGGGCAGGGAAGGCCAACTGAGCACCTAAAGAAATTCAAAACACAATGGAGGTTGACACCACCAGAAGAATGGCCTCATTAATTTATTTATACATTGTAATGGATACCAAGGAGCTAATACATAGACCAAGAGATGCAAAAAGCCACGAAAAAATGGACAGTATTACAGCAGAATTGTGTGGTAACTTTCTCATTTGAGCATGAGAACCCCAATATTGATTCATCCCTGAAGATGATACATGGCATGATATTTTTTAAGGAACCTGGGGTGGAAATTATAACAGAATAGCAACAACATAACAAACAGATAGTTAAATATTTACTCTCATGTTATCATGTCGCAGAGGAAGCACTGGATGAACATGATCTATGAAACATTCACATAATAGAGGTTGAAGTCGAGAGAGAGGTGGAAGGTCCATCTTTGGAGTCAAAGGCATTTGCTACACCAATTAAGGTCAAGAAAGTCAACATTGGGACAGAGGAAAACCCTAAGATGGCCAACATTGGAGACTACTGGGATGAGCAGACACTAGAAAGGATAATAGATTTATTGTGTGAATACAGTGGTTTGTTTCCATCAACCTTTACAGAGATGAAAGGAATACAAGAGAGCTAGGTGAGATGAAGATACCCCTAAAACTAGATGCTATACCTGTTAGACAAAGACCTTATAGGATGAATCCAGTGTATAAGAAAAAAAAGGCAAAACTTGATCGAATGCTAAAAGTTGATATCATAGATCCAATGGAGGAATTTGAATGGATAAATCCCATGGTAGTCCAGAAAAAGAAGCAAGGGGGAATAAGGATTTGTGTAGATGTGAGAAATTGAATGATGCTTGCTTACATGATCCTTTCCCTACCCCATCTACAGATGAGGTCTTAGAGAATGTGGGAGGTCGAGAATCATATTCATTCATAGATGGATTCTCAGGTTATCATCAAATTAAAATATCTCCACAGGATAGACATAAGGCTACCTTTGCTACATAATGGGGATCCTATCAATATACAGTTATGCCCTTTGGATTGAAGAATTCACCAACCATGTTTTCATGGGTGGTCATAACTACTTTTAAAGATTTCATACATAAGTTATTAGAAGTATATTTGGATGACTGGATTGTTTTTAGTCTTTTGAAAGATCATGTAGAAGTCCTAAGAATAATGTTGGAAAGATGCAGGAAATGTCAGATCTCATTAAACATCAATAAATGCATTTTTGGCACACCTTTTGGGATACTATTGGGACATATAGTGTGCAGACAAGGTTTATTGCTTGACCCTGCTAAGATTGTTGTAATTGTTAACTTACCACCACCAAATTCATTGCACCAATTAAGAGCCACACTTGGACATGCAGGGTACTACATGAAGTTTATCAAAATGTATTTAGAGATTACCGCGATGATGGAAAATCTATTGAAGAAGGATACAAAATTCCAATGGAACGAGGATTGTCAGCAGGGACTAGATACTTTGAAGGAGAAGATATTGGGAAAAGACATTTCATGTGCATGTAGATGCATCAGCAATAACACTTGGAGAAATTTTGGCGCAACTAGGAGCATGTGACTTAGATCATCCTATAGCCTTTGTAAGAACAAAGTTATCGGAATCCAAGCAGAATAACAACACCACAAAAAGAGAAGGCCTAGCCATGGTATATGCACTACAGAAATTTAGACACTACTTATTGGGAAACAATTTTAAAATGTTTACATATCATTATTCCCTCAAATCTATATTCAACAAGCTAGTGTTGGGGGGGGGAGATCTATAGATGTCTACTATTTTTCCAGGAATTTGATTTTGAAGTAATAGTTAAACCAGGGAAACTAAATACAGGACTAGATCACTTGTCAAGGATAACCAATAGAGAAGAACCTACTAACTTAGAAGACAACTTCCCCGATGCACAATTATTTTCAGTACATGTAGTTGATGAGTACTTTTCTGATAGAATTGACTTCTTGAGTACAGGAGTTGTGCCAAAGGATTTTAGTACCGCACAGAAGAAAATTTTGGTAGTCAAAGATGCAGACTATCAACTAATTGCAGGTCATTTATACAAGTTGGGCACAGACAACATTTTTAGAAGGTGTGTATTGGAACATGAACAACCCATGGTTCTAGTTGAAGCTCCTGAAGGTATAGTTGGAGGACACTATGCAGGAAAAGCTACCACGCATAAGGTATTGCATGCAGTTTTATGGTGGCCAATAGTTCATAAAGATGCACAAGAATATTTCCACAACTGTGATGTTTGTCAGAGAGTTGGAAAACCCAACAGGAGGGATGAGAGCCCTTAAGAACCCAAGTAACTCTTCAGGTATTTGACAAGTGTAAAATAGAATTTGTCGGACCTATTAATCTACCAGTAAGAAGTTCAGGAGCTAGATACATCATTATTGTGATAGAATACTTAACCAGATGGACAGAAGCAGCATCAATCAAGGATTGCAACATAGAGACAACAACACACTTCTTATTTGAGCAGGTGATTAAAAGATTTAGATGTTTTGGGATTTTGATGAGTGACCAAGGCACCCATTTTATTAATAGTACCATCCATGCTATGACTGAAAAATTTGAAGTCTATCACCAGAAGAGTACACCATATCATCCTCAGGAAAATGGGACCATAGAATATTTCAACAAGATTTTGGAGAATGCATTGACAAATATATGTAATGTGAACAAATATGATTGGGATTTGAAAATACCAACAGTATTATGGGCATGCACGACTACATGAAAGAAGTTGACAAGGCAGACACCATTCAAGTTGGTGTATGGACAAGAAGCAATGGTGCCATTAGAATTTTTGGTAACCAGTCTGCGCGTAGCAGCAATTACAAATATGACATAAAGAGTCACAGTACAAGAGAGGTTAAGTCAACAAATGGAACTGAAAGAAGATAGGATTCTGATAGGATTCCACCAAGAGGTGCAAAACGCAAGGGAAAAAGCTTGGCATGACAGACACATAAAGAAGAAGATATTTAAGGAGGGGGATCTAATTCTCCTCTATGACAACAAATTTTTGCAACATCCTGGTAAGTTCAAAATGCATTGGCTAGGGCCATATGAAGTGAAGAATGTCACAGATGGAGGATCTATGTAGCTAAAGGACTTGACAGGAACATAACTGCAAGGAATGGTAAATGGTAGTCGACTGAAACTGTATAGAGGCAGTCGACCTACTAACTCTCAGTAGTTGCATAGCAGTAAGAAAGCCATGTGTATAGTGTACTATAGTAGATATTATGAGAGAAAACTTATAAAAAGACATAAAAAGAAGAAAAAAGTAGAAAACTAAGAAAAATACAAAAAGAGGGGGGAATTGAAGGGCATAAAAGTGGAAAAAGTCGCACACATCAACTGATGCGACAAAATTTGGAAGACTGTGCGCAGGAAAATTTGGACACTATGCAAATGACCAGAAAAAGTGAAAAATACGACAGAGCATTAATGATCGGGTCTATAAAGAAAGAAAAGCATGGGCAAGTTTGATACTTAGCAATTTCTGAGCGAATAGAGAGATGAAGAGCACAACCGAGGAGAAATTGTGCAAGGAAGATAACAAGTGACCACTCCATATCTAGCATGACACCTCCAAAGGTTGGTGCCCCAGGACGATATACTAGGGTTACTCAATAGGCCGAACGAAGGAAAGAACGAATTACATAGCCATAGAATGTGGTTGAATTGGAGGATGTAACAGCCTCAATGACAGAGTCACTCAGCCCGATGAGGGTCGAGGAGGAAACCTCGATAGTTTCACAAGGCAAAATGGGTCATAGTTCCGCAAACCTGAATGGCAACACAAACTCTAACCCATAAACATCGACCAAAACTGAGGAAACGAAGGGCCAACAATAAGGTCACAACATGGAGGAGGTATTGGTCGAGGATATCCCAAATCAACTGGATTCCAAGGGGGATGAGGAAGATACGACCGAAAAAGTGGCGGAAGGAAACCTAGCCATCGGCCAGAAAATAAAGGTGTAGGATGCAGCTGAAATTACACTGCCATACATCTCAGACGCCATGGTCACAGTGGAGGATATGCTCGGGAAAGTGCCAAAGTTGAGATATTATGACCACGATGTTCACAACACGGAAAATTTTCCAGACCTGGAAGAGGAAAATTATTTGGAAGACACGGGGGAGATAGGACCACTAGGTAGACCCATCATGGATCTTGCGTAGTGGATAACATGGCTCTACAATTCTGGCATCATGAACCTCCTAGACATACCAAAATTTGGGTGCAGTAAGAACATGGGACTCTGTATCAAACAAATCTTGGCTAGCGTGCATGGAGGCATCTTGTGGATGGATAGGCCCATCCCCATCGACGTGGCTCTGATTGCTAAAATTACAGGGTTTCGCACTGTTGGCTCACAACCCGAAGAATACTTGGAAAATAAAGCGCATGAAAAGAAGATTGTTGAGATAGTAAATGTGTAATTTGGAACCAACGGGGGGAACAGGGGTATTGTCCTCAAAGACATCAACGACCCTGCAACACAGCTCACCAACAAGCTAATGGCTTGCAAGTTGCTGAGGAAATGCAAGAAATAAGAGGCTCCAACAAGAGTCATAGTAGTCATCGCGCAGTACGTTAAAGAGGTAATGTTTAGCTAGGCGTCCTATCTTCTAAACCAATTTTTGATCGACTATTGGGATACGCAGGAAAATGGAACATAGCTCCATTATTCTTGTCTCCTCATCCTCATTTGCTTTGGTCACTTGGCAGGAGACAAAATTCTCAACTTTTCTAGACAGTAAAGGGAAGTGCTACGCGGCAAGGTAGGAAACCCTATGGAAATCTGAGGATACTAAAAATCAACAGGAAAATAACATGATGTTTTCCATGATTCTTGAAGACACACAACAAAGAATGGCCAATGTATGGAAAATTATTGTGGAGGTGGTCCAAGAGTACGAAGGGATTTCTAAGTTTAAGGAATCCAGACATCATATGTGGATCCATACCACAAGGGATCCGAAGAAAAAATGGTTGGAGATGCAGTATTTCATCTCAAGGGAAGAGGTCGACTAGATCATCAAAGACTGGCCTGCGTAGTGGAAGGTTCTAGTAGCAAAGACAACAGCCAAACCCAAGGAGCAAGCCAAGGCAGGCCCATCGACAAAGACAAGTAGCTCAATTGCCAACACCAGGAAGGCTACAGAACGAACTCAAGTATCAGGAAGCAGCGTAGCACCAAAAAATCCAAGGAGGAAAGAAACGGTGTCCAGGGCAGAAGTCAAGGGATATGCCAAGAATGGAGAAACCTCTCAGCCCGAATAGGAGGATGAACAAACGATGAAGAGTGGGGTGCATCCATCACAAGCGAAGAGAACTGCAGTGTAGGAGGAGGAAACGCACAATCCAATGAAATACACTAAGAATCCTCCTTTCATCACCATTACAGAGAACGATGTCGAGCTAGTGGCAGACAAAGTCCAGGACAGGGGGGAATATGTGGTCTGTGTAGTTGAGGTGCAGAGGGAGGAAATCATGAAAAAGTTAGTAGAATTCCATGATACTCTACAAAGGATGCATATTTTTACAGTGCAACAAGTTACAATGCAACAACTAGAGAAGACACAACACACGTCTGTGCAAAAGGAACAAGAGGAAACCATGGAGACAGTGGTGAAGGGAAACAACACTTTCATTATCACACAACAGATGTTGCAAGATGATGAGGAGACAACATGAAATCCAGTTGGGGACATTGACCAACTTGAGTTGGTGATGGCACAGATACCTACAAAGGTGTTATATGGCTTATAGGAAAGCATCATGCAAGAAGTCCAATCAAGAGCCTGAGTAGATGCCACCAACTTGGAAGTTGATAGGGAGGTTGCAGAGGTGCTATAGATTACATGTGACCATTTGACTATGGATAAGTACGAGGAGAAGAAATGAGAAGACAAATTGGAGAAGGGATTGACAGCAATGTACAACAATATCCTAGACTGCACGCAGGAGCCATAAGACACACCTAAGTGGAAGTTTCATAATATTGTGCAGTCGTGGAACAATACAAAATGGATATTACAGAGCTCATGAAGAAACTGACGCCTTCTACACCTACAGAAGTCAGAGAGAAAAGGGAACAGGAGGCTATTGCACACATCGACATTATTGTGTAGGAAGCTAAGGAAGTGCAAGAACTATATGACAAGACTGCTCAAATATGGACCAGCGTGGAAGAGGACAAGAAAATATAGCAACTGGGCCAAAAACAGAAGAAGATAATGACCGATATTCAGAACTTAAAGCAGCAACAAAAGGAAATGGTCATCCTTGAGAGGATGAGGAGTGTGTAAGATATGAAGAACTTGCAGGCAGAGTTGAAGGTTGCACAGGCTGGGAAGCAAGCAAGACGAGCTCAGTTGGAGCCACTACAATAGGATACAGAGAGGATGATCGAACAATTGCAAGAAGAGAAAGAGACAATCGATCGAATGCATGCAGAATGCAGACAAGTGCTATCATAGCACATTACAACGTAGAGTGTGGAGAAGTTGGTCGAGTAGAGCACACAGGTTAAAGAGAAAGCCACCCACTTATCAAAATTGTTTCACGAGTTGCATCTCGCCATCCACAGTGTGAACTAAGGCACAGTGGCTCGGGACGACCCACATGTTAGTTTTGGGGGCATGTTGGCATGGGCCTATTTTGGGGAGAAAGTCTATTTTAGGCATAGGCCTATTTTGGGAAGAAAGTCTATTTTGGGGCTAGACCTATTTTTGGAGTGCGCGCCATAGGTGGCGGAAAAGCGTCGGGAAGGAAAAAGAAGGAAAAGCAACATGCAAAAAAGAAGGAAAATCAATGTGGCACGCATGCATACAGACCTAACCATGTTAGGGTTAGGGTTTTTGACGTGAATGTAATGGCTATAATCCAGTAGAATAGTATAAATAAAGGCCTGGGAGGTCTAGGAGAGGTTATTTATTGGTTGGTTAGTCGAGGAGATATAGTGTTGATTTGAATAAGCTAGCTTTTGAGGGTTAGCCCACAATCTGTGGAGCCTGGTGTGATCTAGTTCACCTCACAGAGGGTACTTACCCTCATTTTTTATTTTAATCCAAAAGAATATAATGTGTGCAGCACATATTTTACATAAGAATGAATAAAAGAGCATAAGAGACAAATCTTTGTGGATGTAGTCCCAGGGGGGTGAACCATGGTAAATCTAATGTGTAATGTGTTTGAATGGTTTCTTTGATGTTATGTTATGAATCAGTTACAGTTTGAATGATGATCTAGCTAATCATAGCATGCATGCATAGTTAGATAAATGAATGAACACTAGCTTAGATGAATGAATAATAATATTGATCCATGAGAAAAAGGATCAGCAGATAGTCACAATCCCTTCCTAGATTGCAAACACTTGAGTATTGCAATCCCCCATAAAGCTATCTTGGGTGAGACTGCATTGTGCACTCTTTGTACAATGTTTCCTTCTGGTTTACTAGGAGGGCCGATAGTTTTGAGGGTTTTTTTGGAAACCTATTGAGATAAGAACCTGGGTCAGCCCAAGCATCCAATACTTTTTGAAGTTTCTTTAATTTTCAAGATGTCATAAATTAGTTCTTCTTAATTTGACCCGAATAATGGGTTCAAATTCAGTATGCTCACCTCTAATCTTATGAAATCATTTAGGAGTGAACATGAATAGCTTAGATTTGAATATTGAAGCATCTATGCATATCAATTTGATATCTCTTTTTACCAAGTTCAATTTAATGTTCAGAAATTATTTCCCTAAAATTTTCAATTTCTTCATGATTTGTAGCAATTTCAAGGCATAATGAAAAAGAACATAATTAAAATATTATCATCTATCAAGAAAACAAAAGTGAAACTGAATACAAATCAACATAACCAAAATAAATTAAACGGCCCCAGATGGGGTGACACGCGACAGTCAAGTGACACTGGCCTTAGCACTAGGCCACAGCATAAATGTTGATGGCTGCCACGCACAAGCCTGCATTTACGATGGTGGACGGCCATAACAGCAGTTTTATGGTGGAGGGACACCTCCCTCGCGCGATCAATCTCGCTCATAGTGCACTCAGCATGACAAGGGTTAAGGAGGGTCAAGTGACTTCGGCCTCTGGTAATTTGTTCTTTCATGTGCCTGGACAGAGCGGGTCTGCTCTTGCTTCGGCTCTCCGCTGCGTATGGGAGCTCTAGTGCAGTCTTGTTTTCTTCTCGTCCTGGCTCACTCCCATCGCGCTGCAATTCGTTGAGGAAATTCTTGGCATTTTGATTTTTCATGTGCCTGGACAGAGTGGGTCTGCTTTTGCTCCGGCTCTCCTCTTCGTTGGGGAGCTCTGGTGCAGCCTGGCATCCCTCTCGTCCCGGCTTACTCCCATCTCGCTGCAACCTCACTGCATCGTCATCTATTCCCTGGCAATTATGGCCAGAAAACAAGGCAGGTCTCGTCGTGGCTCGGCCTGGTACACCCACAAGGCACAGCGGCAAAGGAAAGAAAAGTTGGAGCGTGCTCTAGCGATGGCGACCTCCATTCTCCGAAAGAAGGCTCGAGCTGAGAAATTGTCTCTACACGCCATCATTGCGGAGACAGGAGCCGGATGTAGCAGCGAAGCCACAACAATTAAGCCTGGAGACAGGCAGGAGGATGGTGCTGAGGACGCGTTTCCCACCTGTTACGTGGAAGAGATTCCATTCATGAAGGACTTGACGACCACCCCGGAGCCCCAAGCCATGGAGGCGGCACACTAGGAGGGAAGCGGCCCAAAAATTGTTCTGGCAAATGACATCCCTGGGTGCATTGTTGAAAAAATTCCCTAGTCGGGTGACTACAGCCCCACCAGCCATGATACGCAGGCAAAGTTCGAGGAAGAAACGCGGGATAAAACCAGAGTAGAAGTGAACGCGGACAACAATCACTCGGCGAGGAAGGAAGAAGTGGATGGTGCAGAGTTGATGGAGCCTGACGCTGGAATTGGAGCGACCATGGAATTGAGGGATGTATCCCTCAACGATGTGGGTGATGGCTTGCATGGCTCTCTCCTCCGTGCAGAGCATCTGTCCCTGGTGTTCGAACTCTGAGGCCACATGGCAGACCTGGAACATAGAGCCCTTCTCATGGGCCAACGTCTGGACCTTCTCCTTGACGCGTACTCCAATGTTCCAGCTAAGCGGAAGTGCCCTCTCTGCGCGCAGGCATTTTCCATCCCGGCTGGGTCCACGTGGCAGACAAGCAAGGGCGACAGGTCACTGGGTGTCTAGGTCTTTCATGCTTTTCCTAGTTTTTAGTTTTATCATGTTACTGTTATATGTCCATTTGGACTATAGCCATCTGTCCCAGTTTCCTTCGGGCAGGACAGATGTTATTTTGTTTCTTGTTTTATCATGCTATTGTTACATGCTCTCCAAACTATGCTGGTTTCCGGTAATCGGCAGCATTTTTGGTGACTCAGACCTATATCACTGTACATTTTGTCAAAGTTTCTTCGATAAATTAATATAGCGGGTTCTACCTTTTTTACTCAAAAAAAAAAACATAACCAAAATAAATTAAACAAACATGTATAGTTAATTGAGTCTAGCTCGAATGGTTGTGTGTTGGAGTGTTATCCTCCACACCCAAGTTCTATTCTCATATGTAACATGTTAAGCTCACTATGAAAATATCGTTGTAATGACTTTAAACCCCATTATAATTTTGTGTCTAGAAAAACTTCAAAATAACATAAATAACTAATATCCTATAAACAATAAACTAAAATCTAAATTACATAAAATATAGGAAACTACATAACATAATACAAAAATCTTTTTAATATCTTGTATATAATTTTTATTGTATTTTATATTAATAAAAAATCAAATAAAATGAAAAAAATAATTAAATATATGATAATAGAATATAAAAATAACTTAGAAATAATATATAAATATCGTTTAATATAAAACCAATAAAACAAAATAAAACAAACATCATAAGTTATCCAATGAATGGGATGTTTTCATAACCATATGCATTCACAACATAAAAACTTTGAAAAAGAATGAATCCTCAAATTGTAAAGGTTCTTTCTAGAGGACCAATCAAGTTGTTTATAAAGAACTTGTTATTATTAGGGTTAGAAATGTAATAAGTACATAAATTACTCTAAATCACATTTCATGAAACAATATAGTACATAAATTACTCTAAATCACATTTCATGAAACAATATAGTACATAAATTATTCTAAATCACATTTTATGAAATAATATAATTTGCATCGTAATGAACATAATTGTTTCATCCAAGAAGTAGAATTGGTTCTACCTTTTTTACTCAAAAAAAAACATAATCAAAATAAATTAAACAAACATGTATAGTTAATTGAGTCTAGTTCGAATGGTTGTGTGTTGGACTGTTATCCTCCACACTCAGGTTCTATTCTCATATGTAACATGTTGAGCTCACTATGAAAATATCGTTGTAATGACCTTGAACCCCATTATAATTTCGTGTCTAGAAAAACTTCAAAATAACATAAATAACTAATATCCTATAAACAATAAACTGAAATCTAAATTACATAGAATATAGGAAACTACATAACATAATACAAAAACCTTTTTAATATCTTGTATATAATTTTTATTGTATTTTATATTAATAAAAAATCAAATAAAATGAAAAAAAAATTTAAATATATGATAATAGAATATAAAAATAACTTAAAAATAATATGATTAATATAAATATCGTTTAATATAAAACAAAATAAAACAAACATCATAACCAGTTAAGTTATCCAATGAATGGGATGTTTTCATAACCGTATGCATTCACAACATAAAAACTTTGAAAAAGAATGAATCCTCAAATTGTAAAGGTTCTTTCTAGAGGACCAATCAAGTTGTTTATAAAGAACTTATTATTGTTTATAAAGAACTTGTTATTATTAGGGTTAGAAATGCAATAATTACATAAATTACTCTAAATCACATTTCATGAAACAATATAGTACATAAATTACTCTAAATCACATTTCATGAAACAATATAGTACATAAATTACTCTAAATCACATTTTATGAAACAATATAATTTGCATTGTAATGAACATAATTGTTTCATCCAAGAAGTAGAATTGGTTCTACCTTTTTTACTCAAAAAAAAAAACATAACCAAAATAAATTAAACAAACATGTATAGTTAATTGAGTCTAGCTCGAATGGTTGTGTGTTGAAGTGTTATCCTCCACACTCGGGTTCTATTCTCATATGTAACATGTTGAGCTCACTATGAAAATATCGTTATAATGACTTTGAACTCCATTATAATTTCGTGTCGAGAAAAACTTCAAAATAACATAAATAACTAATATCCTATAAACAATAAACTGAAATCTAAATTGCATAGAATATAAAAAACTACATAACATAATAAAAAACCTTTTTAATATCTTGTATATAAATTTTATTGTATTTTATATTAATAAAAAATCAAATAAAATGAAAAAAATAATTAAATATATGATAATAGACTATAAAAATAACTTAGAAATAATATGATTAATATAAATATAGTTTAATATAAAACCAATAAAACAAAATAAAACAAACATCATAACCAGTTAAGTTATCCAATGAATGGGATGTTTGCATAACCATATGCATTCACAACATAAAAACTTTGAAAAAGAATGAATCCTCAAATTGTAAAGGTTCTTTATAGAGGACCAATCAAGTTGTTTATAAAGAACTCTTTATTGTTTATAAAGAACTTGTTATTATTAGGGTTAGAAATGCAATAAGTACATAAATTATTCTAAATCACATTTCATGAAACAATATAGTACATAAATTACTTTAAATCACATTTTATGAAACAATATAGTATATAAATTACTCTAAATCACATTTTATGAAACAATATAATTTGCATTGTAATGAACATAATTGTTTCATCTAAGAAGTAGAATTAGAAATGCAATAACTACATAAATGACTCTAAATTATATTTCTTGAAACAATATAATTTTTATTATAGGGAACATAATTGTTTTTTTTAAGAAGTGGAATGTAACTCATTTTATAATTATTGATTGGTTTGTTATTTTTATAAAAATATATAGAATGAAAAGAAAAATCAATAACATTGTTTCTCTCTAAACTTCTTTATCTTCCTTAATATGTTTTACTTAATATTCCCTACTCCTACTTTCGCCTTCATATATATTTCCTTCAATTATTCTTTATAGGAAAATAAGAAGGTGAAAGTGGGGGAATATATATTTCTTTCAATTTTCTTTTATAGAAAAATAAGAGACTTAGAAATAGTTTCTCAATTACTTTTCGGTTAGACCATTGAGTTAATAATTTAACAATTTTAAAGGCTTAAATTAAATAAATATTAGATATAAGACATAATGGTTTGTGGATGAATAAGGGTATAGGTCAATTGGAATAAAGGGCCCACCAATTAATCTTTCACTTCAACTTTAATCATATTCAAACTATTAACATTTATGAATCAATTTTTATCATTTTTTTTTTTTAATTTTTTTAATACATCATTTTAATAAAAAAGAAACAACCATTATACATGTTTTAATTGTACAAATAACCATCACATAACATTACCATCAAGTAACCTCCATTTCATTCCCAAAATATCATCATAACTTAAGATTTAAATACTTAAATTTTTATCACATAGTCATTTGTTTAGGACTCTTCATACTTCTATAGTTTAGATATGAACAAAAACATAAAACAGTCTTTAAAACTTCAATAAAATCTTATATTCTATTTTGGGAGGAAATGGACTCTCCCATTCATCTTCAATAAGGAAAATTACATCATCATCAACAGTTTTCCCTTGGAATCAAACAGTTTTCATCAAAACTCCTTCAAATTCTTCAATTACCTAAGATGAGGTGACTTCCCTTTCCTCTATCTTCTTCAAAAGACACTTCCATACATTTCAACTTCCCATTTAATAAATCTAAATCAAGACAACAATGTGCATATTAAATGCAATAAAAAAACACTATCAAATTAATTCAAGAATATTACATTTTTATACCATTAGTAAAAGAGGAAAGGTGAATTCTATAAAGGCAAGACCAGGAAAATGTATTTTTCTTCTTGAAAAATGTCCTCAAAATAGAAACATTATAAACATCAACTATCACATCCTTGCATAGCAAGGATGTGATCTAAAAACTTCTTCCATGATTTTGTACAAAGTTACACCATTTATAACTTAGTGTTAACTTAAACAAGGTTGTTATAGCTTACTATATATATGCACTTAGAAGTGATTGGGGTCAATTGAATTAGTGTTAAGGTGCAATAACCCAATAAATTAATAAAGTTGGGGCACTTAGAAGTGATTGGGGTCAACTGAATTAGTGTTAAGGTGCAATAACCCAATAAATTAATAAAGTTGGGGATATTGAGTTCTATTAACAAAACACGCAAACAACTTATGATTAAGAATTTATATATATTCAAATTTATTTATAATTTATTTAAGTTAGAAGGTAACCAGATGCAAATTAAATTGATCATTTAAGAAAAGTATGAATGCAAAGGTTTCCAAGTCAAAAAGGATAAACAAAGATATGAGAATGGAAAGGTTATAAGCATATTCATTAGTAAAAAAAGATAAACAAAGATATGAGAATGGAAAGGGTCTAAGCATATTCACTTGGTTTGGTCATTGAAGTGGACGTATCAAATAGAATTTTGTAAGGAATTTTGCAAGTCTAGGTGATTAGGAAAATATTTGAGCTACCAACATCAATAAGTATGAATAAGATTAAGCATAACTAATCTTTCTTGGGTATAGCACTTCATATCGTGGTTTGATGATGAAAACTTATATAGGCTAAGTTGTTCAAATGAGTCTAGGCATTTTTATAATTATGCTTCAAAATTTACAATCGTAAAATTGCAAAATGTGGTTGTTACTTTGAGCTCGGGGCTAGTATGAAAACATTGGGAGGAATCTTGAAATGTGACAGTGAAATTATAGGGTAGAGGCCTTAATAAATTTTCATGAAACATAGAGCTAAGCATTTCCAAAATGATGATGACTTATAATATTGGGTGATAAGTAAATGAAAATGGATAGAGTATTGAGTGGTAGGATTTCTAATCATAGTTTAAGAAACTTAATAACTTATGATACCTTAATGTATTTCACACAAATGCAAACCAAAGGCACAATGAGTACAATTTCATTCGTAAACATTGGGTTATGTCTAGGTCTAGAAGCCATGAGAGAATACTTGATTGCTTCTTGCATTTGGGTTCCCTTCTTCAACATTAGCTCATTCTCCTTATAAATCCAACAACAACTATGAAATACACCTAGTAACCTCCACAATCATAAAATGAACTCTAAATGATAATTAGGGTGAGAATTTGAATAGGTAATTATTGATGCACAAGTTCAGCCCTTTGATCCAAATCAACCTTCCAAAATTCAAATGAACATGTCTCATCATACAATCCTAAAGAGATCAAACCATCAATTGGAAATGGATGGTATTGATCATACCATTAAATCACCTTAAATTCAATCAAGGACATTGTATAAGTTGTATTAAATGCATCTCCAATTAATTATAATATAATGTCTTGGGAATAACTCAATTAAGTATATTACATCAATGGTGGAATCATAAGTTTGACACAATAATGTGCTTAGCCTATGCTTTGATGGTGGTTACCATTCCAAACACAAATCTATAGGTTAGTTCCCACAAATAATTACAAATTCATGAAAAAAGAAAGGACGAGTTTGTTTGATAATCACAATTTGTCCTGGAGCTAGGGTTTGTGGAATGTCCTTGTCTCCGATGATTTTGATGCAGGAAGCAGCAGATCGATCAGGGATGGTGTAAGCATAGTTTCCAGATACCTAAGTTGTATTGCAATGATGGCAGCAAGTACAGTAGTGAGGTCTTAATCTGATCCCAAGGTAGATGGTAGTTAGTCGATTTTGTGGTAAGGTTGTTTTCCCAAAGGCGCTCAGAATTGGATCGACGAGAACTGGTCTGATATTTTGGGTTATAGGCCCAGTTTCCACACCCTCTCCCGAGGGTGGATTTGTTTTAAATTTTGGTCCAGAGAGGACCTAAATCTTATTTTCAGTGAGATTTGGGGATGGGGACCCTTTGGTTTAGTCTTAAAGGAGTGTTATGTCTCCTTTGATCCAACTCGAGACCCTTTGGCCCGACAAAAGTCTGGGCAATTTTTTCCAATCTTTCGTTGATTTTTTGGCATGCATAAATGTTAAAACCCATTGGGAACAAAATTGGGAGGTTTGGTGTGGAACCTCATTGGGAGACGAAGCTAGACTTCCTGTGGGCATGGGCGCTACAGGTATAGGTGGACTTAAGGAAAGGTTTTCAGGATGAAAATGAATTGGTGTGACAAGATTTATTATGGATTCAGAGGATTGACTATTGGAAGGTGTCATTTCGGTGCTTTGGGTGCCATGAGGTTGACCACCTTCTGGAACAACGTAAACAACACCCTTCATAGTTTTTGCCTTTTCAGAAAGTCAGGAAAAGGAAATCCCTAGAGGTCAATGCTTGTAAGGATGAAGCTTACTCAAGAGTTTGGGAATTCATTAGCAAAGTTGAGGCAAAGAGAAAGGCAATGCCAACTCTTTCTTCCTCAGAGGAATGTCATGGCGTTTCAGATGATAAGGGCTTAAGTCCCTCCCTTTATCTTTCCAAAAGTTCTTTAAAATTGTCTTCTTGTAAGTATTCAATTTCCAGTGGTGGTGATGAAATTTTCCTCTCTCCTGTCAAACCCGGGTCTCCCCTGTGTTTAGATAATGGGTCTTCTTCCCCTCAAGTAAAAAGGAGTAAGCTAACTTGAGAGAAAACATACATGTTTTTCAAGCAAAACAATGGGCTTGAATCTGGCTAGATTTTCAGGAATATCCTGAGTTTCACATGGATCAAAGTTCCATGCATTTCAGAACTTTACCCCTGCAGTTTTGCCCCATTTTAAACCAGCCCAGATGCTCATAAAATCAATCAAAGTTCTCGATTAGCTGGAAATTTAAAACCGCACCACCGAAAAACCTGTCAAAAAAGTAACTTGGGAGGGAAGATTGCTCCCGAGTTAGCCCACTCCAAGTAAAAATGCCTCATTGCCTCCTCCCGAGGAGCATATATCATCCTCTTTCTGCCAGGGGGTCAGATCCCGCTCAGATGTTTCTCGTCCCATGTCTCTTATTTTCTCTGCGGACGCCTCAACTGACAGCATGTTCTCCAAATCATCGGTTAAGTTGGATTATATGCTCCGGTCTAGAGTCAAAGCGAGGTTGTTATGGGATTCTTTTGGGGGTTCGACTTATGACAAAGCACCAGGTGGATAGGTAGGAAGAAAATCATATATGTCCAAAGCCCAAATTAAAGCAAAAAAGGAGGTACGGGATGGTAGAAAGTCAATGATCTATAGGGCCCTTAGAGCAGGGTTGGCATGTTCTAAGATTACCTAGTGATTATTCTCTCCCTGAAAAATCAAAGGGGTTGGTGGTGCCCACAAAATATTATCCTTCAAACAGCTTGTGATATTGCAAAAGCTAGATGTAATCCTCCTTCGGAAAACTATATGTTTTGGGGACAAAGCAGAGGGTTTTCTCAAATCTTGGTTAAGAGATTAGTCTTTTTTTCTCTTCAAATTCGGAAGGCCTATCTTGGGATATCCTTACAACATGGAATTCAAGCTTTGTTTGCACTCTCTCGACGCAAATTTCTTCGGGCCTAGTTGTGGAATTAAGGGATCTTGTTCTAAATTCCTCTTTTAAAATAGTAAACTTATACGGGCCATATGTGGAGTGTATTCCATTTTGGGAAGGGATAGCTTCTTCAAGAGTTCTACAGGGAGGAAATATTGTGTTGGGGGGACCTAAATTTCATAGTCTCCTCCCAGGAAATTTGAGGGGGAAAGGAAAGAAAGGATTACCAAGAGGGTTTATTTTCAAATTTGATAACCAAGAATGCTCTGGTGGATGTATCTCCTCATAACTCCTCATAAGATCTCTCAAACCTGGAGGAATGGGCGGAAAGGGAGGGACTTAATTGATAAAAGATTGGATCATTTTCTCATCTCTAAAAATTTTGTGCTTAATTCGTGGGCATTTCGTCGGGGGTCTCTGAAGGTGGTTTCTCGAACCGCGTGCCAATCTTCTTGGAAATTGTGAAACCTGATAAAGAAAAATCTTTCCCTTTAAAACTCAATGTTTCGTGGTTGCAGGAAGAGAAGTTTTGTTCGCTAGTTTTGAATGCTTGGGTCCCTTTATCTAGAGTAGAAGGATCCTCCTATATGAGCGGATCCTCAAACAATTTAGTAAATATTGGCAATTTATCCAAAATCTGGGCCAAAGAATTTCAAAATCGGTCCCAAACAAGTCTTAAGGAAAGTGAGAGGGCCCTTAATTTTATCTTGACAGAAAAGTCGACGGGTTCCCTTAGCTAAGATGAAGAGATGAAGCTGGGAGTTCTTTTAAAATGGAAGCAAGATCTTTTACTTCTGTAAGAAAAGAGATGAACACTTAAAAGTAGGGCAGTGTGATTAAACGAGGGGGGCAATAATACAAAATTCTTCCATTGATATGCTCAGTACAGGAAGTCATGGCATATTATCAGTTATATCAAAGATATTAACAGAGTTATGGTGTCCTCTCACGAGGAAATGGTAGAAGCGGGAGTTGAACTTTTCATCTCTGTGTTTAAAGAAAAGCCAGGTTGTCCCATTGAATAAATTCTTAAAGTGGTCGACCTCTTTCCCAATAAAATCTCAGAGGATATGAACAAGGTTTTAATGGAAAAGTTTTCTGAGTCGTAAATCTTTGACACTCTGTCAGCTTTCCAAAAATCTAAAAGTCTTGGTCTGGATGGTATGTCTGTGGAATCTTTTAGGGTTCTTATGACCTCCTAAAAGAAGATTTATTGAAAGAGGTTCTAAAATCTCAAGAATTGGAAATATCTACAATCCTCTCAACAAGACCTTCTTAGCCCTCATTCCAAAGTATTATGAGCCTTCTTTTGTTGATTTTCACTCAATCTACTGTTGCAACCTGGTGTACAAGTTAATCTCCAAGATTATTGCGAATAGAATCAAACATATTATTATACCATCTTTGAGGAGCGGTTATGTTTTTTGTTCAAACGTCAAATCCATGACGTTGTGTCTCTAGCCTAGGAAGCTTTACATTTTATAAAAGTTTAAAAAAAAAAACCTATTTTGTTCTAAAACTTGACCTCTCTAAATCTTATGACAAGGTCAATTGGACCTTCCTAAGACTTGTTCCAATCAAGATGGGCATTAATTTGGTCACAGTGAATTAGATTATGGGTTGTATCAAATCAAGATATTTTGCAGTACTCATTAATGGCGCCTCTTCTAAGTTTTATCACTCCTCCAGAGGGCTCTGTTAAGGATGCCCTCTATCACTCTTTATTTTTCTCATCGTGGTTGAAGGTCTGAAGCATCTCATTCAAGAGGCTAGGAATAAAGGCTTACTTTTATGCATGAATATCACAGTTTCAGAGTTTATCTCTCACTTTCTTTTTGTAGATGATGTAATGTTCTTTGGTGTAGGTATTGTTAGAGAAATTCTTTCATTAAAAGTAATCTTGAACCTTTTATGTTCAACAACCCAGATGGAACTAAATAGCAGGAAATCATCCATCTGAGTTAATGAAATGGAACCAGAGGCAAAGGAGCAGTTTGAACTCCAATTTCCTTTTGAGTTTTTGGATATAGATGTAGAAATCAAGTACTTCGGCTTTGTTTTAAAACCAAACTCATATGATTATGAAATTGGTCTTGGATGGCCTTAAAATTTCAGGCAAGAATTAATATGTGGGTGAACCATTTTTTTCTCACAAGGTAGAAGAGTAGTGTTAATCAAATTTATTCTATGTAGTATTCCAGTTCATTGGGCCACTATTGCAAAGATTCCAAGAGGAATCTTAACACAAATTCGCAAAGCATGTTTTAAGTTCTTATGATCAGGTAAGAATAAGGAAGAAGGAATCCCTCTAGTTAAATGGTCAAGGCTTGAAAGACCAAAATATTTAGGAAGCTGGGGAGTTCATATCTTTTTTTGGTTCAACAAATCCTTGGTAGCCAAAAGCATTTGGAGGCTCATATCCAAGAATCTTTTGTGGGGAAGAGTTATCACATCCAAGTATATGGTAGGGAAATCCATTGAATATTGGTTTAGGAGTCCAAGGAAGTCAATGTTAATAAGTTCAACCAGATGAAAATCCATGGTAGAATATTTCCTTTTGATTGGGACCTAGTCTGAATGGTGCATAGGAAGCGAAAGAAGTGTACAGATTGCGAAAGACCACACTGGGAAGGAGCATCAAATAACTTCAAACTCTCAGAAGGACTAATAAGAAAACTCCATGCTCAAAGTGTTTTCACTTTGAAGGATGCAACAAATCAAGGAGTGGACATCATGGACAGAACTATTTTGAAATCAACGGTAGACCTGAATTTAGAAGGGGAACTGAAAGTTGAATGGTTAGATTTTTCGTCCTCTCTAAAACAGTGTTTTATTCACCTAGAGGAGGATGAGTCGGATACCATTTGTTTCAAAATTAAATTGGGATATTAGGATTTGGAAGAAGAGACATCTAAAGAAGCTATTAAATGGTGGTGGTGAACTACCTGGAAATGGAAAGCGCTAGAAAAAATGAAAAACAGTGTTTTCATTAGATATGGAGTAGAAAATATTAACATGGGTTGTTTTGTGCAAAAGGGGCTAGAACGATACAAATTGTTGCTCCTTATGCTACCTTCAAGGTGAATCTACCATCCATCTTTTCTTTCAATGTTCATTTTCCATTCATGTATGGAATCTAGTCTCCTTGAAGCTAAAATCCCACAAGGTCCCTTTGATGAGAGTCTCGAGGAATGGATAAATGCATGGAGCAAAGAATCGACAATCTGAGAATTTGTTTACCTTATATGTTTTGTAATGTACTTTATCCGGTGGGTGAGAAACCTTAACAAATTTCAAAGTAAGTTGATCCCAGTGGAGGTGGTGGTGGACTTGATCTATTAGATGGTTATTTACTTTAAGAAGGATCCGGACAAGAAGAAACAATGTATCCCATTGATGTCATATATTTTGGAAGAAACCTCCCGGGGTTTTTTCGATGGGACTCGCCAAGGCCATCCCCCATTCTGTGGAGTTGGGGTGATTCTCTATATATCAGTTGAACACCATTTTGAATTTCGTTACACTCCAGGCAGGGAATCAAACATGAAGGAAGAATTAACAACAATTTGAGCATTATTGTTTCTTTCCATTTCTTTAAATTTGAGAAAGCTTCAGATCTTTGGCGATTCACAAGTGGTGGTGGCTTGGGTCAACAACAAAGTTCAAATTTAGGTGGCAAGGTTACAACGATTAATGAAAAGGATTAGGGAGTTGTTGGGTGACTTGGAATGGTTCTCTTGTGCTCATGTATACAGGGAGTTAAATCAAAAGGAAGAGCAGTTGTCAAAGGAGGCTTTGGAACTTGAAGTTGGGGATTTTTTTATCATGAATTTATAAACAATCAATTAGTCCATGACATGTCCTTTGATCTTTAAAGTTTAGTTTGATAACTCTAGAGTATGTTTCTTTTTGTCTTCTTAAGTATTGTTATAGAGATGAAAATGTAAGAAAAAGGAAATGTATATATTTTTTTTAATAGAAGAATGTTTTGCTAGAATCTATCAATAAAGGATGAAAAGGTAAAACTTGAGAAGTAATATTCTTTTGGATAGGAACCGTAATATGTATATTTTTATAATGAAATATGAAGTTTTTTTTTTTTTTTTCTTATATGAAACAATACAACTACTACCAAGCCATTAAAACCATCAAAACTTTTTCATGTTGTTAGAAATCAATTAAATATATACTAGATCTATTGTCACTATGCATATGCATATTAATTCATGATTGAATAGAGATGAGAGATCAAAATTTATTAATGCCAATTATTACCATAAAGCCACAATTGTCATAAAATCATTGTCAAAGGTTTCATAGGACACTTGAAATCACTATGAAATATAGTGTATATTTACCAATCATTAAACATGTAGGTATATAATGCACTTATTTTCTCATAAAAGCAATCTCTAGCTAGTTAATTCACCACAACATTGAAGTAAGAAGTTAAAACATCATCATATTCATCAACAAACTATATTCATCTTGTTTCCTTAAAAAGATAATTCATGTATATCAAACTTAGGCATTTTTCAAATAATGTTGACTCTTAGGTAGTGGGTGATCTAAGAGGCAAGAGACATGATTGGTTTCCTCACGACGGAGTTTATGGGAGGGATGTGGAGGTAATTTGAATAGTAATGTCTATAAAATGAAGCAACACTTAAATAATTAATTATTTGATCAATTTAATTATCAACATTAGTTAGGTTTAACTCCACATTATATTTATACATTTTTCTTATGATACACCAAATAAATCCATAAAAATTGACATTATATTATAAATCTACATGTTATAAATTTACATGTTAATTTTATATTTAACCAAATAAAAAAACTTGATTGGTTTCCTCATGTCGGAGTTTATGGGAGGGATGTGGAGGTAATTTGAATAGTAATGTCTATAAAATGAAGCAACACTTAAATAATTAATTATTTGATCAATTTAATTATCAACATTAGTTAGGTTTAACTCCACATTATATTTATACATTTTTCTTATGATACACCAAATAAATCCATAAAAATTGACATTATATTATAAATCTACATGTTATAAATTTACATGTTAATTTTATATTTAACCAAATAAAAAAACTTGAAAAGTGATAATTAAATATTTTTGTATGAAATGGAAAAAAACATTCTACATAATGGAAGATTTTAAGGTAATCCATATACTTTGAATAACTTAAGGAAGGAAGTGTTAAATTCTACAAGTTATACCCACAATGAAACATTTATATTTATTTTTTTAAATAGTGTTTATATACAAATACTTTAATCTTCTAAATTATAATGTATTTCATATATTATCTATAAAAAAAAATATTTTTTAAATGTATATTTCTAAAAGTTGTAAGCAAAAACATGCCAACTAATGATCTTGTTTGAGTCATGCAACATATTTTCCATCAGTATCAAATTTGATGCATTTCCATTTTCAAAAATCAAATTGAAGCCCACACCCATAATCTAAAAGACTAACATAGTTAATAGAAGAGGGACTACTTTGTGTCAAAAAATAGAATGCTAAATTGCCTTCGCAAACATTGTATTATGTCTATGTTTAGAAGCTATGAGAGAACATGTGATTGCTTCGCGCATTTGGGTTGCCTTCTTCATTATTATCTCCTTCTCCTTATAAATCAAACAACTATGAAATAGGATACACCTAGTAATCTCCACAACTAGAAATGAACTCTAAATGATAGTTAAGGTGAAAATTTGAATAGGTAATTATTGATTAGCCTTATGTAGCTCATTGGTCCATACCAACCTTCCAAAATTCAAATGAGCAAAAACATTGAAAGCATGTCTCATCATATAATCCTAAAGAGATCAAACCATCAATTGGAAATTGGAAATTGATGGTATTAATCATACCATTAAATCACCTTAAAGTCAATCAAGGACATTGCATAAATTTTATTAAATACATCTCCAATGAATCATGATATAATGTCTTAAGAATAACTCAATCAAGATATATTAAATCAAGGGTGGAACCATAAGTTTGACACAAAAATGTTCTTAGCCTATGCTATGATGGTGATCACTTTTCCAAACACAAAACTATAGGTTAGTTCCCACAAGTAATTATAAATTCTTATTGTCATGTTTATATTTCCAACAATTCAAACTTCACCACCTTCCACTCTTGCTAAGACATGAAACAATACAACTGCTACCAAGCCATTAAAACCATAAAGACTTTTTCATATTGCTAGAAATCAATTGGAAATATACTAGCACAGCCACATAATTGTGGCTGATGAACGCCGAAAGGCATTTCTAATTTATTAAACCTAATTTTAATATAAACCCTAATTAGGGTTTGTAAATAAAATTTGCTATATCCATCTTTGCATTTAAATTTTAAACAGGACTTGTCTCCCACAATTACTTTAAATTTTGCATGACCTACTTATAGCTGTGCGTATTCAATATTCTTTAAATTTTGAAATTTGAATTACCAAAATGTCGATATTGTGGAAATTTTGCATGACCTACTTGTGATCTCGTTCTCCGCGCAGGGAAATAAACGCGCAGGAACTCTTCTCCGCGCAGGAAAATAAACGCGCAGGAAACTCCTTCTCCGCGCAGGAACTCGTTCCTTTGTCCGAATCGAATTATGAACCGAATCGTTTTTCCGAACCGAATCGTTTTCACGCGGCCATACGTATTCGCTCAGTAACAATTTGTGGCCAGCTTAATAGATTATCTCTTAATCACTGAACGTGGCAATCTGGTGGTCTGCAAGTAATTTTTTAATGTGATTTAGTAAATGTAAAAAGGTAATCACATAAACGGACGTCTTTATAAATGAGCGGAAGTTAATTTATTAAAATCTCATCCATTGATTAGAGAGGACGACGAAGAATATGCCAGCATCTTAAATTGCGAACCGTAAGATTGAAATTTATGATTAAAAAGTGATTAATTCTGCCCATTGTCAATAGGTATACGCCTTTCGGCGTAACTAGATCTATTGTCATTATGCATATTCATATTAATTCATGATGGAATAGAGATGAGAGATCACGATTTATTAATGCCAACAACTACCATAAAGCCACAATTGTCATAAAATCATTCTCTAAGGGTTTCATAGGACACTTGAAATCACTGTGAAATATAATGTGTATTTTCTAATCATTAAACATGTAGATCTATAATGCATTTTTTTTCTTATAAAATCAATAGACTATAGATAGTTAATTCACCACAACATTGAAGTAAGCAGTTAAAACATCATCATATTCATCAAACTATATTCATCTTGCTTCCTTAAAAAGATAATTCATGTATATCAAACTTAGGCATTTTTCTAATAATGTTGACTCTTATGTGGTGGGTGATCTGAGAGGAAAAACATATGATTGGTTTCCTCATGACATAGTTTGTGGGAGGGTAGAGAGGTAATTTGAGTAGTAATGTCTATAAAATGTAGTGACACTTAAATAATTAATTATTTGATCATTTTAATTATCAACGGAACAAAGGTTGAATACAATTTTTCTCTTCTTTCTCAGCCATGGCTGCGACTGTGTTCATCTCTACGGGTGCCCCAGGTAGTGGGGCTTTTCCTTCCATCATTGCATCCAGGTCAGTTTCAGCTTTGCAGTCTGGGACTTCTTTTCAAGATGTTGTTCAGTGGGACTCTGCTCCTTCTTCTTCGTCTCTTATGGTTCAAGAATCCCCTCCCCTTGTCATTCCCATGGGACAAGATGCTAAGGAAGAGGAAGAATACTACATATCCGTGAGTTTGGTCTGTCATTTCAATGGTTTTGGGCCAAATTTAGTTGATCTCAACAGTTGGCTCTCGGCTACCTGGATCCCTATTATGCAACAACAAGATTTCATTTATCCTTGTGCTAAAGGATTCTTCATTGTTGAGTTCGACATTGAGGAAGATTTGGATCTGATTCTCAACTCAGGTCTGTGGTTTTGGGGTAACTCAGGTTTGTGCATGAAACCTTGGACTCCTCCTTTCAATCCATCTACTGACATTCTCTCCTCAACCACTATTTGGGTGAGGCTTCCCAGCCTTCTCTTGCATTTTTTGGGTTTACCCTCTCTTGAAGTCATTGGCTTAGCTTTGGGAAAGTTCCACTATGCATGTTGTGAAACTACAAGGAACAACACTTCCACTTCTCTTGTATCTGTATGGAAATGGAATTTAGTAAAGGATTCCCAACTGAAGTTATTCTTACTGGTAAAAATTATTCTTGGTCTAAAAAACTAGTCTATGAGAGAGTTTCATTATTTTGCAAATCTTGTTTTGAAATGGGACATCTTGCAACCCATTGTCCCAAAGGGCCCAAGTAGAATAGAAAGCCTCAGAAATCCACTTGGTGGGTGGGATCAAATTATGACCATTAAGTAATCTCAAAGGAATGAAGACAACCCCCTCAAGCTAGTGAAAAATCATCTCAGTCAGATCCTCCTCTTCAACCAACTTTTTTATCTCTAGACACGAGCCCATAATCCAATCAGAAGTCAGAGAAAGAGGCATCTTCCCCTCAGGTTTCAGCTGAGAGACTTTGAAACTAGTCTTCTAATCCTCAACCATCAGCTAGCTGGGAAAATCATGCTAATGATGTTGGGGTATCGGATGAAGAAAAAATAGAAGCTCTAGATCAAGACAAACCAGGAAATATAGGAATAATAAGTACCTCAACGTTTGCAAATGAAGGTTAGACGGTATTCAAAAAAAACAATACATCACAACCAATGGTAACACAAAGTCAAGCCCATAAGTCAACCAAATTGGTGAGCTCCTCCCCAACAGGTTAATTTAGATGCACTATGTCTTCACATTTATCCTCGAAGTCTTTTTCCGAGTGTATTTAGTAAGGTTGTTCTATGTGAAGTTTTAATTTGAGTATTTGAAACATTCATTAGTAGCTTGTAGTAGTGGTTTAATTGAGGCCCTAGATTGGCCTGAATTTTGAAGGACTTTGTAACCCCTCAGCAGTTTCGACCGCACCCTTTTTTATTGATCTGGATTTAGGAGCAGAATGAAATGAAACCATTGATTTATAACATCAGCACAAAGACACAATGAACAATAGCAGAGGTACAATAAAACTTGACTTCTATTAAATAAGAAATACGTTGAAAACTGTAAAATGCAGACTGAAAACAAGCTTGCTAAAATAGTGGCAGCTTATCTCTGAGAAGAGATTTGACAGCTATGCTCATTCACAAGAAGATGAGTAAAATGAGGCTCTAAAGGCCTTTTTACAATAAACATGAATTCCAAAACCCTATACATCCAAAAATCTAGCCCTAGGAGATGAAGCGCCAAAAGTCATGTGGGCCCCATTGGAGTAAGTTAGTACATCAACTTTCTAGGGTCGTAACTTTTGCATACGATCTTCATTTAGGGCACACAATAGCTCGTTGGAAAGGTATTGATGAGCAACTTCATTTAGGGGGCTTAATCAGGACCTTTGGCTATCATTGAGATTCTCGATTATGAAAAAACGTCATTTAGGCCCTCAAAATGGCCCCAGAAGTTTGGGACTGCTAAAAATAGTAAGTTGCCAAAAAAATGTTTTGAGCCAGTTGGAAAAGGTGGATGGCCACCAAGATCCTCCTGAATCATTGATAATACAAATTTCCTAGTTTTTGTTAAAAAAAAAATAACAATAGTAGTTAGGTCTAACTCCACATCATATTTATACATTTTTCATATGATCCACCAAATAAATCCATAAAAATCAGCATTCTGTTATAAATCTACATGTTAAATTTATATTTAACCAATTAAAAAAGCTTGAAAAGTGATGGTTAAATATTTTTTATAAAATGGAAAAAAAAAAACATTCTACATAATGGAAGATTTTAAGGTAATCCATATAATTTGAATAACTTAAAAAAGAGGGTGTTAAATTTGTTACAATTTACTACAAGTTATACCCAGAATGAAACATTTATATCTATTTTTTTAATAGTGTTCATATACAAATACTTTAATCTTCTAAACTATAATATATTTCATATCTAATTTATAAAACAATTTAATAAATATTTTTAAAATATATATTTTTAAAATTGGTAAACAAAGACATGTCAACTAATGATCTTGTTTGAGTCAAGTATGTAACAAATTTTTAATGAGTATCAAATTTGATGCATTTCCATTTTCAAAATTCAAATTGAAGCCCACGCCCATAATCCAAAAGAGTGACATAGTTAATAGAAGAGGGACTACTCTATTTATAATAAAAAAAGAGAATGTTAAATTGTGTTCACAAACATTGGGTTATGTCTACGTTTAGAAGCCATGAGAGAACGTGTGATTGCTTCTCTTATTTGAGTTGTCTTCTTCACCATTAGATCCTTCTCCTTATAAATCCAACAACAATTATGAAATATGATACACCTAGTAACCTTCACCAATAGAAATGAATTATATATGATAGTTAGGGTGAGAATTTGAATAGGTAAGTATTGATGTACAAGGTCAACCCTTTGGTCCAAACCAACCTTTCAAAATTCAAATGAGAAAAAACATTGAAAACATGTCTCATCATACAATCCTAAAGAGATAAACCATCAATTGAAAATTAATTACATTGATCATACCATTAAATCACCTTAAAATATATTAAGGACATTGTTATTAAATGCATCTCCAATTAATCCTCATATAATGTTTTGGGAATAAATCAATCCAGATATATTACATCAAATGTGGAATCATAAGTTTGACACAATAATGTGCTTAGCCTATGTTATGATGGTGGTCACCCTTCCAAAACACAAAAATACACTTTAGTTCCTACAAATAATTACAAATTCTCAGTGCCATGTTTATAGTTCCAACAATTCAAACTTCTCCACCTTCCACTTTTGTTAAGACATGAAACAATACAACTTCTAACAAGCCATTAAAACCATCAAGACTTTTTCATGTTTTTAGAAATCAATGGGAGATACACTAGATCTATTAATTCATTATGCATATACATATTAATTCATTATGGAATATAGATGGGAGATCACAATTTCTTAATGCCAATAACTACCATAAAGCCACAATGGTCATAAAATGATTGTCAAGGTCATAAGACACATGAAATCATTATGAAATATAGTATATATTTACTAATCATTAAACATGTATATCTATAATGCATTTATTTTCTCATAAAAGCAATCTATAACTAGTCGATTCACCACAACATTGAATTAAGCAGTCAAAACATCATCATATTTATCAAACTATATTCACATTCCTTCCTTAAAAACATAATTCATGTATATCAAACTTAGGCATTTTTCTAATAATGTTGAATCTTAGGGGGTGGGTGATCTAAGAGGCAAGAGACATGATTGCTTTCCTCATGACAGAGTTTGTGGGAGGAATGGAGAGGTAATTTGAGTAGTAATGTTTATAAAATGTAGAGACATTTAAATAATTATATTCATCAAACTATATTCACATTCCTTCCTTAAAAACATAATTCATGTATATCAAACTTAGGCATTTTTCTAATAATGTTGAATCTTAGGGGGTGGGTGATCTAAGAGGCAAGAGACATGATTGTTTTTTTCATGACAAAGTTTGTGGGAGGGATGGAGAGGTAATTTGAGTAGTAATGTTTATAAAATGTAGAGACACTTAAATAATTAATTATTTGACCATTTTAATTATCAACAGTAGTTAGGTCTAACTCCACATCATATGTATACATTTTTCATCTGATCCACCAAATAAATCCATAAAAAAATGGCATTCTATTATAAATCTTAAAGAAAACTATCATAAGAATTATATCTTCCAAGAATTTCACAACCTCTCATCATGCTCAAACCTCTCTATTTCCCCCTTCCTCACCACTTTTCCTCCCTATGTATCAAGTTCCATACACCCTTCCCCAAGTCTCCTCAACCACCCTCATTATTATCCATCAACCTCCCTTATCTAGATTTTTGAGAAAAAATTAAAATAAAACTAAAATATAAATGACTTGCATTAAACAACAATAAATAAAATGAAAGTCTTTCTAGCTAATAAATGTAATTTGACAATTTTCCCCAAAATGTACATAACACTCCACCATACTCATTCAATTCATCATACCCACCATCTATCAAAGTCAAGAAGGTATTTAATGCTTCTAGATATTTTGTATGCAATATAATTTACATATTCAATAAACATTCAATTAAATAGTTAATAATTTACTTCAATAATTAATACATTAATTAATTGTACTAGTGTACATAGGTAGGGTATGTGTGCGTAGCTAGCGGACACGTATCTCATGTATGTACTAACGATAAACAATCATTGCCTCTAGTGCATAGTTCCTATATGATCACCAAGACATGTAGGACAACATATCAAGTAATGCATCATTTAATAATCTTAAC
>JZKD02S0935560.1:617320-630128 GCA_000966675.3 Picea glauca | reverse complement strand
TATATATATATATATATATATATACACCTTAAAACTTTATGTGGATGTCAAAATACTATTTTAAATAAAATTTAATAAATATAGAAATTGACTTGACATATTGTATTTATTTTATACATATGAAAGTAAAATAATAAAAAAAAGTACAATGGCCTCCCTTGTGCTCTTCAATCAATCAAATGTCTCCTATGCAGTTAACTTGCACAACACGTAATTGTGAATTATTGATTAATAAAGCATACTTGTCTTCACATGATTATAAACAAGAGATGGTGGAAAAGAAGATGAAATGTCAAACTTGTACAGAAAAGGATTAATAAGTAGGTTTCCTGGCAACATTTGGTTTGACAGATTGTGAATATATTTGGTGCAATTACTACTTATTTGGTTGGAGAATATATGTGTGGGGATACATTACCCATTACTTTAATGTACTTCATTTCTCTTCATCTATGTTGTTTTTCGCCTCCTTTTTTTTTTGTAGACGGTGGAGTGCAAAAGTGGACATAATGGTAGATGTGGTTCCCTTTTTTTTGGCGTCAGTCACACAGCATTTTGTACAATCTCATATTGACTCACAACTTTAAAAAAAACAAAATTTGAAATGCATCATATCAATCTTAATCATAAAATTATGTAATTATGGATTTTTATTCCACAAATTTTAACTTCTTTCTTCAAACAATCAGACTTATTTCACTCAAGAATGCATGTTGGAACTATGCAAGAGATATATTGACCATTATTTTTATGCACTCCCGGTTTTAACTTTAATCTTTTGATCTCTTGACCTATCTTTTAATATGTTAACATATGACACGTGAAGTTATTTCAAGATGTACTGGAAATTCTTAAGGATGCCACATTTACAGTTATAAATGCTATGATAATGTGGCATGCAACAATGTTTTTAGAATATTCCTTATAGTGGGGTCTTTGTAGTCCAGCGGACATTGATTCCATCAATTGATGGCCGATCAATAATAGAATTGAACCAGTCTAGAATACATTTGAAATCGAAATTGATTTCAGGTGACAAAAATTGTTCGCTACTACACATGAGGAGGAAGACAGACTTCAGAATTTTTAAGGAAAACCATCTTGGTTTTATGGAATTGCAGCTCAAAATTCAGCGAGGAGATGACAGATATTTCAATTAAGAAACAAGAGCGGTGTTGACATAGGCTAAGATACACGCACCAAGTAAGTACGAGATTGAATTTTACGTGAAGGCTAAGACTGTGAACTACCCGAACATTGACAAAAGAGAACATATGTGCCTCTCACTTTTATTACCGCACAACTTGAGACGGATTTTAAATACTACTCTTATAAACAATCTTCCTTTAATTCGGTGAAACCTATTTATTGCAAGTTGCAAGGATGGATTACCGTATTTTCTAATTGGATCCACTCACAAGTCACACAAGCCTTACTTATTTACTGGGTTTATGTATCCAAACCCTTTGCAAAATAATCCTTCTTATCCAATTGTCATGTAAAAATTTGTCAACCCCGATGATGTAGTCTCAGCGGATGTTGACAAGTGTGCGTATGATGATGAGTTTTAATTCTACACACCACCTGCTCTCTGTCCCATCTAAGACAACCAACCACCTTCTACTTGAGTCGTTGAAGTGAGCTTAACTGAGCTTTAATTATACACACCACCTACTCTCTGCCTGATGTAAGACAACAAATCACCTTCTATTTGAGTCGTCTAAGTGAGCATAACTGAGTTTTGTATATGGTATTTGTTTATGTTTGTTGTGGTTTTATGCAAATGTGCAAAAACCACCGAGTATACTCTGTACAAGGATGCATCTCAACCCATCCTTGATCGTGTGGAGGACTTGTTGGCACAGATGAGTCTAGAAGAGATGATCGGATAGATGACCCAGATTGATAGAATTTTCAGAGTCCCCACAAGTGAAAAAAATTGGGTGCTGCCTAAGATTCCAAGATCCATGTCCTAAAATCATATTTTCTCCATAGCTTTTTAGCACCCAAAAATGGCAGTCAGCAACACCATCACAAGGGCCCTGAATTTCACAGCAATGGTTTTATCAGTCTTGATTATTGGATCTGGGATATGGCTAGCTTCCAAACAGGACACCGAATGCATGAGGTTTCTACGTTGGCCTATCATTACCATAGGAGTCATTGTATTGTTGGTCTCTGCGCAGATTAACGTGTAAACCTTTTCAACATGCTTGACCTAACTATGAGAGTTATCTATCTGTAGAGGTTTATATGTCTTGACCATTAAAACTTTCTCTTGCATGCACGGAAGATATGATCAGAGTGATTAAGTATTTATCGTAAGGATTTGATACTGCCCTGGTCTGGATATGTTCAAAATGGGTGGAACAATCATTTCAAGCCAAATTGTTGAAGATTTTTCAAGGAAAAAAGTCTAAAAGCATTCATACTTCATGATGGAAAAGCCTTGATTAAATAATTTGATTAGGAAGGGAGAAAATGAGGGTTGTATTAATGTTTTTTATTTTATTTTTTTTTAGCAGAGGAGAAATGGGTTTAAGCGATTCACCATTTGCAATCTGATTGATGGGTCGCAGAATCTGTTAAGTTACAGAAACTATGTGGGCTCTCAACATGGATCTAGGCTTTCCTGCAGAAATTTATTGGTTTGTACCTGGAATATGATGGGTTCTATTCACGGATCAAACTGGAGTTCAACCTTAGAAAACCCATTTGAAAACAAAGCCTCACAACATGTCTTTATGTCGACATATGCTTCGCATATTAAGAGACCTAAGAAGAAAAGAGAGGGACCAATGAGAAAGAAGGTGCAGGCAGAGAGACATAGAATTTCGGCCTTTGAAAACATAGTGGAGAGAGACGATTATTTTAGGTTTCTGACCAAATCAAAAGAGTGGCTAGTAAAGGAACCAGAGCAGGTACTCCATCTAGATTATGCTGGGAAAAATATATAAGGAATTGGGTTTTGCAAGAGGAAGAAAGGTCACAAGGTACATTGAGAGACATCTAGCCCTATTTGAGATCTATAGACACACTGATGGCAAAATGTGGATTGGGTTCACAAGCCTAATGGAGAAACTTTTGAGAGAAGAAAAAAAAAACTATCATGGAAGAGACAGAGAAATCCTGGATGGATACAGTGAGAAAACTAATCATGATGTTTGCAGAAAAACACATCGCTATGTCAAAATCCCACAAATGTAGGCACATTTTTGGTCTTCCAGATGATTTCAGAGACAGAGTTAAAGAATACCCACAGTTTTTTTGAATCGTTGAAGAACAGGGTCGTCGAATTTTGGAACTTGCAGAGTGGGATCCTTCATTGGCAGTTACAACCTTGGAGGCTAGTTATATTGGTAATGAGGAAAAAGTAAAAAAAAAAGCATTTGTGTTTCCTTTAAAGCATGCTAAGTGTCTCCCTACTGGCAAGGATGGCGTGCAGATACTGAATACTTGCAATACACTTCCTCTGGTTTCACCATATTCTAACATCTCCAACTTGAACTTGTAGTCTTTGGAGGGGAAGAAGTATAGAGTGGGCTTGATTCATGAGTTTGTTAGCTTGACCTTAGAGAAGAAGGCCTCCATACATCACCTAGTGAAGTTCAAGGATGACTTCAAGCTGGGAAAAGATACCTACCATACACTTAAGGATAAGTCTCGCACCTTTTGTTTGGCAGGCACAAAGATGAATTGGACAGTGTTTTTGAAAGATGCATATAGAGCGGAGGAATTAATTGCAAAAGACCCTCTCATGGTATTTAAGGAAAAACTATTCAGTTATGGGTATCTGAAACAGGGTGATCCAAAACTCAAGGAGCTTCTTCGTGCAGAGGGACTTAGCCAAGATGAAAAGCAAGATATGAAAATTGGCGAAGAAGAAGTGGGAGTGATGAAATCGGTAAAATGTAGCAATTGACAAAATTTCCCATACCTAAGCTGAGAAAATTGCGTATAATTATGGTGTAACAACCCAAATTGGATTGCAAACCTTGCAGACCATGTTGGCACAAAGACAAAATCTCAATGTTGTGTGTGGTGAAGCCCAAGTTTCAGTTTTGAAACCGGGCTCTGATACCATATGTAACACCTTTCCAAGATGTTAAACAATTAATCTTTCATTAAATACATACACAATAACAACTTTATTTTAGCATGATTTCATTGAATTTCATTTACACAATTCTTCTACATTTGCTCAATGATAAATCTAGATAACATGATGAAATAAGTAATATGTTAACTCTATGATTTAGAACTTAAAACAAAAGTATAAACAAAATATCAATAACCAAATACCACCGAAAAATACCTCCTCCTTAGCTTGTCGAAGCTCATCGGTTGTAATGTAGTCCTGGGCGCTTCCAAGCATTATTTTCCCACTTGCCTAGAGTGAAACAACGGAATCCTTTCTACCAACTAGGAGCCTAGCCGACTTCCTAGCTCCAAGAAACCTTTCGGTTTCTTGGCCCTCTGTGCTCGTGACTCCAAGAACAGCAAAGCACGCATGCTTAAAGAAAACTATCACAAGAATTATATCTTCCAAGAATTTCACAACCTCTCATCATGATCAAACCTCTCCATTCCCCCCTTCCTCACCACTTCTCCTCCCTATTTATCAAGTTCCATACACCCTTCCCCAAGTCTCCTCAACCACCCTCATTATTATCCATCAACCTCCCTTATCTAGATTTTTGGGAAAAGATTAAAATAAAACTAAAATATAAATGATTTGCATTAAACAACAATAAATAAAATGAAAGTCTTTCTAGATAATAAATGTAATTTGACAATTTTCCCCAAAATGTACATAACACTCCACCATGCTCATTCAATTCATCATACCCACCATCTATCAAATTCAAGAAGGTATTTAATGCTTCTAGATATTTTGTATGCAATATAATTTACATATTCAATAAGCATTCAATTAAATAGTTAATAATTTACTTTAATAATTAATACATTAATTAATTGTACTAGTGTACATAGGTAGGGTATGTGTGCGTAGCTAGCGGACACATATCGCATGTATGTACTAATGATAAACAACCATTGCCTCTAGTGCATAGTTCCTATATGATCACCAAGACATGTAGGACAACAGATCAAGTAATGCATCATTTAATAATCTTAACGAACAAAATTACACCAATTCATGAATAACCCATTATCACACTTAAAATATCAATACGAAATCAAAGAGGGTTTTAAACATGGTAGGAACCAATTGAGTAAACAATAGTGGCATCTCTAATCCCCAATCAGTATTCTCAACTAACATCGAAGCATCCTTCATTCCTAACCTACTTCCATCTTCCATCCTATCATTTCCTCTGTTGGACTAAGTTGGAGTGTCAACTATATTGACCTAACTCCAGATAGAACTCGTAAGCGGAAGTGTCATACATCTCGACCAAGCTTCCCCAACAGGCAACTAGCAATCGTCATCTAGCAATCGCCATCACACGTCTAGGGGAGCGTGACTTCACACATCCCTCCCACAACTCTAGATTTCGAAGGATAAACGGTGGGAAATAGCTCCACCCCTCCTTATAGAACTAGGGTCCACACCCTACATCAAGCCCTATTGTGAAACTACTGTTCTTAGAGTCACGTCATCAAATAACCACTATGGGCAAGTTGTGTGTTCTGTCAAAACCACACTTACCATAGATCATAGCAATATTTGAAACCATAAATTAAATCATAAATACAACTTATAGCATACACTATCTTTTGGATGTCTACGACATCCAAATTACATCAACACTACAGTCATTTGGTCATTACATAACTTGTCAACCTGCAGCTTAGTTCACCAATACTCATATCCATGTATATATGTCATAATTTCATATAAGAATCCATATCTATATTGACGTTCAATTAAAAATGTATGTTTATTTTTATCATGCCTTGCATATCTTATGCATTCACAACATAACTTAAACTGGTATCCATGTACCAAAATTCCACATTTAAATTTACATGTTTAACTAAATCACATAATCATCATCATCACAAACATATAACAACAAAATATAATATTGTGCAACTCACAAATAAGTCTAGACGTACACCTCTCACATGTTTATATTAGTTTCACTGAGCCCATATAGTTGTTAAGAAATGAATTACTAAGATGAGAAAAATCAAAGTTCTAAGTGCCTAAAGCCAAAATATAGGGCGTTACATAATTTGAGTAGTAATGTTTATAAAATGTAAAGACACTTAAATAATTAATTATTTGATCATTTTAATTATCAACGATAGTTAGGTCTAACTCGACATCATATTTATACATTTTTCATATAATCCACCAAATAAATCCATACAAAATGACATTTTATTATAAATCTACATGTTAAATTTTATATTTAATCATTTAAAAAGGTTGAAAAAGTGACGATTAAATTTTTTTTTGAAATGAAAAAAAACATTCTAAATAATGGAAGATTTTAAGGTAATCCATATAATTTGAATAACTTAAGAAAGGGAGTGTTAAATTTGTTGCAATTACAAGTCATACTACAATGAAACGTTTATATATATTTTTAAATAGTGTTCATATACAAATACGTTAATCTTCTAAACTATAATATATTTCATATCTAATCTGTAAAAACAATTAATAAATATTTTTTAAATGTATATTTTTAAAAGTCGTAAACAATAGCATGCTAACTAATTTTGTTTGAATCAAGTATGTAATTTTTTGATGTATTTCTATTTTTAAAAATCTTTAAAAATCAAATTGAAGTCAATACCCATAATCTAAAAGACTAACATAGCTAATAGAAGAGGGACTATTATATTTATGAAAAAAGAATGCTAATACAGGGGAGCTGCAAAGTAGCAAGCCCTTGCCTTTAGTTAGTGATGATAATACAAGGGAGTTGCAAAGTAGCAAGCCATTGCATTTGGTTAGTGCTAAGCATGTGATGATAAAACAATAAGCATCCAAAGTAAGAGTTAAGCAGCTAGGTGTTTATTCACGTCTTGTTTTTTTTGGCGAAAAGATAAATTGTGATTTAAATAATTTCAAGAAGTTACTAGATAGCTCAATTCCGATTAAAATAATTTGTAAAAGTTAATCAATTTTGCTTAAATAATTTGAATATGACGTTATGATAGATCAATTTTTTGTTTTGTGAATATTAAATTATAGGGTTCTTATACTCAACATCTTAGCTTAGCTTAGAATGGACGAGCCATCTATTTAGATGCTCACTCTAGCAAAGTCCATTGATGTGTTATTGAATTCAATGCATTTTGAAACTTATTTACCTTTTCTTAAGTTGTTTTTAGGTGTGTTTATGATTACGTTAATCTTGGAATGTAGATAGTTACTAAGATCTGTTAGTCCGGAAAAACATGAAAAATACAATAAAACTTTTCCTCATTATTGATATATTATTTGCACTAGCTTTTTTCTCATTATCGATCTACTCATAATGCAAATAGTATAATCAATTCATAGCTTGATTAATTACAACAACATTTTGAAACCCACAATTCATATAACCCAAAATGTAGGATATATGATATTCCTATACAAATTAGAATACAAATGCATGTTCAAATTCTTGTCAAGAGGTTGGATTATGGTATCCAAAATTTTATGCACATGCCCAAACAAGCAAGTGTATTCCAAAATAAATGTAGGTCTAATAAGATAAGTAGGAGGTATGAATATTTAGAAAGGTCGAAGGCCAACAAGCTCTGTATACCATACAATAGAATGCTAGAGTGTGTTAAATGATAACCAAGCATGAATGGGTCAATGCATTCCATTCAAAATCAAATAAACCAACAAGAATTCATATGTAGTGATGTATGGGAGTAAAATATCACATGCCACGATCCATTGCAAAGCTAGGAATGAGAAGTGGTTTCAATGCAGATAGATGTGAGGCATAAAATGGTGTACCGCCATTTTTATTTGCAAGGAATCAAACACATTGTTATAATTATTGAACATGACTCCTAAAAAACAATGATATCTCAAAGTGTATGGGTCGAGTCTTAAACAAACAAACCATAGGCATGCCAAGCAACTAAATAAAAACAGAACAAAAAAACAATAACTATAAAGTGAAGGATGCAAGTGCCACACGTTACCTATAAGGTTGAAACAAACAAGCCAATAGGAGGTCAAAATGTGTTTTGGATTGGAAGGAAAAGAAAAAAAAGTGCTACCCAGGTTGCATTATTATAGATAAAGACCCATACCAAGCCAAACGTAAGCGTGTATGCCCAGATTATTGGACACACCGACTACACTGAGAGGGGGGGGTGAACAGTGTAAGGCTCTTTTTCCCAAAATTTCCTCTTCACAAAACTCATTAGTTAGCAATCACCATTTACTCATTACTTATTGTTGTCATTTATAATCAGTTAAATGTGAACATATATCAGCAACATATATCAACAATATATCATCAACAAATCATCACCACAAGGAACACAAGATGTATGTACAATTTTATTTTTATTACGAACTATAATCCTTGGGTTATCAACAACAACTGAATAGAGTACAACTCTACAAGAGCACCAGCTTTATAATGCAAGACTCAGCTTACATCCTCAGCACCAACTGAGATGAGGCAACAATCCTCAACAAATATCAAACTGTCAACAGGTACGTGACCTGTCAATAGTGCAGCACCGGTATGTACACGCCCTACCAGTAGTACTGCTCGTGTATGTACGCGGCCAGTCTGTACTACAACCTGTGTATCACATCTGAGTATTTAGGGTTTTCTCTACAAGATGAACTCGGATCCTCTGCAACCTTCAATCACATTCTCTTATGTCTTTCACTGTCCATTCTAACCCATAACCTGTCACAACACATCCAAGCTCTCCAACAACTAACTCATGCTTCTCAACCATACAATATGAATGCTACTCATCATGTATAAGCAACCAGTATACTATAGCAATCATATCGGTATTGAATCATAATAGTGTTGCTCACTCCATCAACCAACACAAACCACATCACAACAGCCATACCAAGAATGCCTTAAGAATTCACTACACAACAAGCAAGAGTATCCATCAAGACAACAATGTACTCATACCAAAATTTCTATGGCAGATCTGAGCCCATAGAATGCAGATCTGGAACCTGCTTCAGTCTCCAAGAGCCTGTCATCAGCTCAACCACAAGTATTCGTGACTTCATCCACTGTACATGTCATGTCCTCATTCAGCCCACGTATTTGCGCGCCCTAGCTCACTGCAGTCTGCGTATACCTCAGAAACTAGGGTTTCTGAACTTTCGAGACTTTTGTCGTCATGATCTCAGACTTACCGAAACTTTGATGCGTCCATGAGATCCTCCATAACTCCTCTCTCTCAAAATAGATCTTCAATACATGCTCAAGAGATACATAAGAGATATACAAGAGATATACATATTAGACATCTTCACAAGAGACCCTTGCCTCTTATTTATACTCTCCAAGTAGATTCCTTAGAAGCATCTTCTAAGTCACTTAACCCACTTCTAGGTCACTTAACCCATTTCTATGTCACTTAACCTATTTTCCTCATTTTTAGGGTTAACCACTTTCCATAATTATAAAGTTCTCCATTTAAATCTTCCTCCTTGACTTTGTCACTTTTGTTTGCCATTTAAATAATAATTTATTCTTTGCAAGCTTCTTTGAATTCTTTGACCTTTTGGGGCTTCAAGCCTACATATGAGGATCCTTCAACTTCGTAAGGCCATAATTCTCAAACCATGAAGAGTTATGTGACATTCCACATACCACCAGAAATGGTAAGACAAACACTATCCATCTAGAATAGTTCCACTGAAAAATTCATTGATCTTCATCTCATTATTCCACATTTAAGCATGGATTCACCAACCATACTTCTAGGATAACTTAACCGTAAAGCGTCTTCCCCGTGAGAGATTTCACCATAAGGGGACCACTTTGGAGTCCATCCATTTGTACTCCTTATCAACCATGATAAGACAATAATGAGTCATATTTTCATCAAGCCAACCATGCATCATATATCAAAGAAACCACATCGATCCATCTTCATCTATGCATCATATCAATGACAACTCATTGATCCATCTTCATCAATATACTATGATAAGACATTGTTTAACATACATCAAACCTTTGACCTTTGACCTTTGACATCATTCAATCATCCTTTGGCATCAATGATCTAAAAATGAAGAAGACTTGTATTCTTGAAAATATTTTCAAGTTAAATTTATGTGTTAAAATGCAAATGGATCAACTTTTCAACACAACTTTAATAGAATTTACTCATTCAAGATGCATATAAATAGCAGCAATAACAGTGAACAGAAAACACATAACACAACAAATGATAAAGGAGTTCATCCCTCTCTTGGGCTACATATCCTGGTCCAGCTTCCAATGGATCTTTTATATTATTTTCTCAAAGTGCTCAAAAATGTGCTTTACAATGCTCAAAATGCCAAATAAACTGCTCCAATGGCTTCAGAACGTCCAAAAACCCCTAGCTGGGCTTTTTCAGCACCTCATTTGGCCAAAAATTGAAGAAGATAGGCTTCCTGGAAGTCCCCCTTCAAATTTGTTGTCTCTGCATCTACAAATTGCACCCTTGTTGGCTCAACCTAGCCCCCACGCATATTTAAGTGTTAAAACTCAGCATCAGGCACAACCGCACAAATGGTGCGAACGGTTACGGGTGCACCTAGCCCCTAATCGCCAAGGTCGTGGTCGTATGACCCATATGACTGCACGCAAGTGCAAACGGGGTTCAAACTTTAAGGGTGAGTGTGGTCGTGACAAGTGTCGGGTTGTTGGTTTGATAACCATTTGAACCACAATACAAACCAAATAAAAAATGCAAACGCGCACGCGCCAACTGGATTGATAGAGGGTCATATGGTATCGTTATATGTGACCGGGGGCTGGGGCTAAGCCCTAGCCCAGACCCCCGCGCCAACACAAAACAATTCAAACTTAAATTTATGTGAAACCATATACATAACAAGGAATATGGTGCGACGCGTTGGCAATGCAAACTTTGCAAAGGTTATACACGTGGGTGGAGGTCATGGGGTCGAACCCGGTGGACTCTAATAAAATTTTATACAAGCAACCAATAACAGGGTGCCACGTGGCACCGTACAACCAACCAAATACTTCCACGTGTCGTAATGTCATTCGTCCACATCTGCCAATTGTTTGCCACTCAGCTCTGCCACGTGTCATACGGACTGCCACGTTAGCAGCCGTACGAACTGTACAGTCAGCATCCTTTTTTTTTGCATGTTTGTCATTTTGAACAGAACGCGATATCTCTCGCCCCTGACATCCATTTCAACCCAAATGAGTTGCATTGGGTTCGTAACGATGAGGCCTACACTCTCGTTCGATTTGAAGCGATTCTGAGCACTTTGAATTTTGAGCAAAATTTGATCCCCTGGATCACACCTCACCATTAGAAAGCTTTTGGACCTCCAAAAGACTATTTTCAGTCTATCTGAAGATGAGGGTATAGCTCCTTCGCCTTTCTAACCTTAATCCACTTGGCTTTGCTTGGATTTGTACCTTTAAGACCAACTCGAAGATACTCCACATTTCCTCGTTTTGAAGTTCACATTCTCCTGTCAAGGATTGTGTCTTCATGCAGTTATGTAAGATATTCTGGGGGGAAATCATCTATAGAAGGAATCTGAACATGCTCTCCTTGATCATCAATCAAAGGAGGCTCATACAATTTCAAATTCTCAACATTAACAACTGTATACATATGCATATAAGGAGGCAAATCTAAACGAAAGGCATTGTTACCAATCTTGTCAATAATCTTGAAAGGACCATATCGAATTGGTTTCAATTTTTTACCGTCTCCTTTAAGCCTCTCCTTACTAATGTAAAGCCAAACTTCATCTCCAACTTGGAAACTATGATCAACACGATGCTTGTCATGTCTTGTCTTGTACTTGGCTTGACTCTTTTCCAACTGCTCTTGCACCATTTGATGTATCGACTGAATTTGTTCAATGAACTTTTTTGCCCTATCAATGGCATATTGACCATCAATAGCAATATCCTTCCCAAAGATAAAATCTAAAGGATATTTAGGCAAATAGCCAAAACATGCTTCAAATGGTGACGTTTGAGTTGAAGAGTGCTTAGCTTGATTGTAAGCATGTTGAATGTAGTGTAAATGCTCATCCCAAAGTTTAGGATGCTTACTGCAATAACCACGAAGAAGATGCACCATTGTTCAATTTACCACTTTTGTCTTACCATCGGTTTGCGGATGAAAAGTTGTGCTCTTTTTCAATTTGGTGTCCATGAGTGCCATAAACTTGTCCAAAAACTTCCAACAAATCGAGAATCCCGATCAAGAATAATGGATTTAGGCAATCCAAAATGCACCCAAACATTTTGAAAGAACATTTGTGCCATTTGTTCAGTTGTAACCTGCTTCTTACAAGGCATCAAAATACACATTTTGTTAAATCAATCAACCACAACATAAAGATAATCATGATTTCATCTAGACATAGGTAGACCTCCTACAAAGTCCATATAAATACTTTCCCAAGGACGAGAAGGAACCAGAAGTGGAGTATACAAACCCAACTTTCAATTGCTAGGTTTACTTGTGGCACATAACGAACATCCTCGAACATATCTTGAAACGCTTTCATTCATTTTAGGCTAATAGCAGTACCTTTGCAAATTAGCCATTGTCTTGCCTACACCAAAATGACCAGCAATAAGAGAAGAATGGGCTTCTCTTATTATGTTGATTCTTT
>JZKD02S0935560.1:598911-614499 GCA_000966675.3 Picea glauca | reverse complement strand
AAAATATTTGCAAGTTAAATTTATGTGTTAAAATGCAAATGGATCAACTTTGCAACACAACTTTAATAGAATTTACTCATTCAAGATGCATATAAACAGCAGCAATAACAGTGAAAAGAAAAAACATAACACATCAAATGATAAAGGAGTTCACCCCTCTCTTGGGCTACATCTCCTGGTCCAGCTTCCAATTGATCTTTTATATTATTTGCTCAAAGTGCTCAAAAATGTGCTTTACAATTCTCAAAATGCCAAATAAACTGCTCCAATGGCTTCAGAACGTCCAAAAACCCCTAGCTGGGCTTTTTCGACACCTCATTTGGCCAAAAATTGAAGAAGATAGGCTTCCTGGAAGTCCCCCTTCAAACTTGTTGTCTCTGCATCTACAAATTGCACCCTTGTTGGCTCAACCTAGCCCCCACGCATATTTAAGCGTTAAAGATCAGCACCAGGCACAACCACACAAACGGTGTGAACTGTAGGATGGTTATGGACACACCTATCCCCTAACCACCAAGGTTGTGGTCGTATGACCCATATGACCGCGCGCAAGTGCAAACGGAGCTCAAACTTTAAGGGCGAGTGAGGTCGTGACAAGTGTCAGGTTGTTGGTTTGATAACCATTTGAATCACAATACAAACCAAATCAAAAATGAAAATGTGCACGCGTGCCAACTGGATTGATAGAGGGTCATATGGTATCGTTATATGCGACCGGGGGATGGGGCTAAGCCCCAGCCCGGACCCCCGCGCTAACACAAAACAATTCAAACTTAAATTTATGTGAAACCATATACATAATAAGGAATATGGTGTGGCGTGTTGGCAATGAAAACTTTGCAAAGGTTATACATGTGGGTGGAGGTCACGGGGTCGAACCCGGTGGACTCCAATAAAATTTTATACAAGCAACCAATAATAGGGTGCCACATGGCAGCCCATGATTGGGCCACGTGGCACCATAAAACCAACCAAATACTGCCACGTGTCACAATGTCATTCATACACATCTGCCAACTATCTTCCACTCATCTCTGCAACGTGTCGTACGGACTACCACGTCAGCAGTCGTACGGACTGTACAATCATCATCTCGTTTTTTTACCTATTTGTCATTTTGAACAAAACGCGATATCTATCGCTCCCGACTTTCGTTTGAACCCAAACGAGTTGCGTTGGATTCGTAACGACGAGGCTTATGCTCTCATTCGACTTCAAGCCATTCTGAGCACTTTGAATTTTGAGCAAAATTTGATCCCCTGGATCAATCAACCAATTCCTTGACATCAATCAACGAATCATCCTTTGGCATCAACCAATTCCTTGACATCAATCAATGAATCATCCTTTGGCATCAATCAACCAATCAATCCCTTGACATCAATCAATCACTTTGACATCAATCCATCACTTGACATCAATTAATTAAACCTTTGGCATCAATGACAACATGATCCAACACAGATTCAATATGTGGGACTAGAATAATTGAAAAAAAAAACATTATAAGCCCAGATGAATTGCATGTAAATCCATGGGATTCCCAAGAATACATGTAAACAATTGCAAGCAAGATCCATGGAAAATAATGGTTGTGAACACCTAGAATGGTAATAGAGGTAATTCCCTCCCAAAAATAACGAAAATAATTGACCCAAACAGGTTTGAAATGAACATCCATGTCCATATTTTCCATAGGATAAATTAGGTAAGGCTCAAACCAAAACCACTAACCCAAAATGAAGGATTAAAACCTAATATTGGCATGACTTCAATGACCACACCAATTTTTTGAAAGTAAAACACAACTTGGGTTTCATTTCCATCGGATGAAGAAGTCAAATTCAGAGGCTAGGGCGAAGACAAACCTAGTTCCTTTGAAATCAACACAAAAAAAATTGTGAGCTCAATAACTAGCACTACTTAGAAAATCAACACACGTGTAGTATTACCTTTGAATTTTGGAGAAGGAAACCTATGTGTGCTCCTCAGAAACTCTCCACACCAAAGAAATTTTTACCACGACATTGTACCACTATTGGCCATGCTTAAAACCAAACCAGATGGTAAATTTATATGAGATAAATTAGTTAACAATCAGTGAGAAGGGCATCTATGGATTCACAACTAGCTCAGAACTAGAGCTTCGAGGAGTAGCCATGCAAAATCAAATGAGAGAATGAGAGTGAGCTAGGGTGAAATTGTGAGCTTCAAAAAGTTGATCCCAACTGTAGGATCCATATGAACAATGGATATTGTTTAAGGATTCGTGTGCCCAAAATTTCATTTAACACCAAATTAAAAGTGGTACGACAATTTACCATATTCCACATGAAGAATAGGCAAGTGTGGAGGTAAAACAATCATGAGGTGGGGTGTAATTATAACATATCTTTCATCGGGAGGTCTGACTCTGGATCAAAACTCTAGATCCTTAAATATAGATGTTAAATCCAAGATTTGGTAGATTTTTTGGTGGATCCTAAAATTAATTTTGATGGACTATTTAAAAGGTTGTCCTTCTTTTCAAAGATTATAATTAATTATGCACTTCCCAATGGATGTGTAAAATTTAATTCTTAAATTATTTTTTAAGGGAAAATTTGGAAAAACACTTCTCTGATGAGTTGGAACCCTTTAGAAGGGTTGGGATGAGTTCAAACTTGATCATTGGAATGTTCATGGTAGCTCAAGCGCACATCTAGATGGAATGCAATGCATTCTCCATAAATTGATGCAATCTAACTTCGACCTCTTATTATCTTCTATCACCCAACCTGCCATCTCTTAGGCTCCCACTTGGTCGAAAAACATATCCTTGGTATTGGGCGCACGATATAGTATGGGAAAATGTTGTTGGCTCGAGTTGGCTCCTTAGGTGTAAGTGATATACTTGCCCCAAGAGAATGTAGGTTTCTAAAACTAGAGCAACGAGCTATGGCTTTTGAACTAGCTCGGATACTTCTTGTGCTCTTAGGTGTTCGATATGGTTAATAGTGATGCCCCTTTCATGAATGGTCTACTGGGAATGATACCAATGTGAAAGAACTTGGAATAGGGATGGATGAAAGGGATTAAGCCAGGAAGGGATGCTTACTTTGCTCCTTGTTCAATTGAATATGGAATTGTGGGTACTTCAATTGGATATACTACCTATTATCCAAAGAGAACATGAACTTAAGTTGTAACTCGATTTTCTACCTTTCTGTTCGCACTAAATCCACACGAATAGGATATGGGACTAGCACTATTGATGTTTCCACTATGGGGTAAACATTTGGAGAAATTGGAACTATATCAATTGGTTCAGTATCAATTGCACTTGGAATAGGAAGGGATGTCAAGGACTATGGAACTCATTATCGATCTAGATCTAAGTCACATGTACATGCCTCTGTGCATGGAACCATCCGCCGAAGGTAAGATGGTGCCTTTCTCTTTGTTTATGGTGCCTACACCCTACCTTACTTGATTTATTTTTCCTATTGGTATAAATGTACATCCCTTCACCTCAATTCTAGGGCTAAATTACCTTAAATATAGGATGCACCTATTATAGGCATGTACCCCGATAAAGATCCAATATAGATTGGTTTGGGATGCGCCCGGTTGGTTGGGTTGGATATTTTGCCTATAATTGATATTTCAATAGGCACACCGATTGATTCTCCCCATCAATCAAACTGAATAGAATTATCTTGGGTTGATGAGGAGATTGCAACAATCGTTATCGATAGCTCATAGCCTTCTAGCTCACTTCTCAAGTAGAAAAGTCGGATTCCCCATCTTGCTTTGTCCTCCATGTACCTTGTATCTATCTACATTGGGTCTTGGTTGGAAGGTAAATAATTAGTTACATCATGAGACCTATCTCTGTCCAAATTTCAATAGGAAATAAGGAAGCAATTGTAGCAATAGAACCAACAGCGCAATAGGTTATGTTCAAACCATGAGTAGCTAAATAGGTTGTTGCGCTAGTACGAGATGATAGAAAAAGTAGAAGGTTAGATTGTTTGGCATGGTAAATCATGGTTCAATGAATCCGTAAGTGGAGGTAGGTAAGGTTGATTGTTTCTCAGACACTTAGGAAACATAGGAGAAAATGGTTCAAAGATCCCACACAGGACTGGGATCTCAGGCTGTTCGAAAAACTTGTCCCCAACTTAGGGGCGAGATGAAAAAATCCTCTCCAACATCTCAAAGTAACATATAAACAAAACATTATTTGTTATTTATTGCCTTTGAATGTAGGAGCATTCTTGGATAACTTCTCACACCCTGCCTGACCTCATGGGGGTATGTTCACAAGGAAAACCTTTTGTCACGGGTTCACCTAAAGTGGTTACACCAAATACTAAACCTTTCAAGTCAAATGCATGGGTAACATTATTTGATTGATTATGCCTACCCATTGAGTGGTGTATGATGGAAAACAAATTCCACATTCATTCAGTTCAGCGAGAGTGCATACATAATATAGGTAGTAATCTCGATTATTACACATTTTTTCGTTACGGCTATACTGCCCTTGGAGTAATATAAGGATGAAGGAAATAATACTCGCATCAAACTAATCTCTCATGAGAGTAAGAGGGAGGTTTGAAGCTAGAATGGAACTGGTGTTTCTCCCTGTGCCCATATAGACAGTGGTAAAACTAGAAAGTATGTACATCACATATACTTGGAAGCATCACCAACATCATCTACAATGAAGGAGAAGGAATGAGAAGTAAGGAAACCAAACAAATGCGTTGAAGGAGGTAAGTATTGTGTAAAAACAAATCACATGCCAGAAAATTACTCTAAAACTGAAGGGGATTCTTATATACGTAATATGAAATGCATGCATAGATAAAGAATGGATCTGAACAAAGAGCTATGTAATATGAAATTCATGCATAGATAAATAAATAAATCTCAACATAAAGCTAAACATCCATGTAGAGCTATTGAAAAGCCATTTACGGATCACGAGGTGCCTACAAATCTTGACGAAGAGAAAACGAGGTAAGTATTGTGTAAAAAAATTCTTCACAGGTGAGAAATTTACTGTATGCACATTGTGCATATGAAAATATATATATCAAAATGAGAAAAATTGAAAATATATATTGCAAAATGAGAAAAAATTTAAGCAATGTTGTAGTGAAAATTTTAAGCAATGTTGCAATGAAAATATGACCTATTGTTGTTGTCGTTATGTAGACTAAAAACCTGACCTGTTGTTGCTGTCATTTTGTAGACTAAAAACCTAACCTTTTTTTGTTGTCGTTACAAGTCTGAGAGAAATGGATGTTGGTTTGCAAGGATGAGAGGAAATGGAAGTTGGTTTGCAGGGATGAGAGGAAATAAATGTTGGTTTGAAGCCAAGAGGAAAGGAGGAAATAGATGTAGATCTAGCATGCATGCTATAGATGTACAAATCCACCGAAGCCACCCAAGTTTGCATGGCAGTGTATGTGGAAAATGAAGAGCAACCATTCTATGGGTGGATGGCTCAACATAAATCTTAGGATATGGAATGCTAACAAAAAATGTTATTGAAATAATGCTAACTCCAGAGATATAATCAGCTCACCTCAAAAGATGTACATCATTGTTTCCTATGTTTAAAACCACTTGCCTCATCCCTTGCCTCGATATGAAGCCAAATAAGACCTCAAAGTTTTACATTGGTTAAAAAAAATGGTGTACCTATTTGATAGGTATCGAAAAAGTGTGCATTGAAATAGGATGCTAAAACTTTGGGTTAAGTTTCTTGATTTGTGTGCGGGAGTAATGAAAAACAAAAAATCATTTACAATAGTCCCTACTGCCTAAAGGCAAGGACTAATAAGCATGACATTTATTAAGGTGAATTAATATGATAAAGTTGAAATTTTCATTATGTTTTTTAACACAATTTATTTATTTTTCTCATAACAACTAATTATTATTATTAATTATGATTAGTATCTAGATCTATCTTAATTTTAAATAAAAAATGTGTAAAATCTTGGTCTTTCAAATATTTCATATTAAGATGGATCTATTATCACTCTAATTTGGTCAACCCTATACCAAGTCATGTGTTCTATTGATTATGAATGTATCAAAATCTCCAAAGCAACTCTTGATGCTTCCTAAGATAACCATAATACTAAAATCACTTATTATGAGGTCCAAAACCTCTTTAAAAAGCATGTTTAACTCTTAGGGCATTGATTTATTTCATAAAACTAACACCTAGAATGATTTTGGTGCTCAGAATTTCCCAATTCCAACGTCCATCACTAAAAATATGCACAGATATAAGAAAAGGTCAAAAACATTTGAGTTTAGAGTGAGCTAAATATAACCAAGAAACTTGTATTGATCTCCTTCAAGCTTTGCAAAGATTGGATTCCTCCACAAAACCATTTTTTCTCATATAACTAAGGGGTGAAGGGGAGGTGTGCAACATCTCTAGTTTCAATCCTCGCAAATTACAATGTATTTGTGTAATGTGATTTAGGGTGATGAGTCGATATGTTTGTCAATTTTCACATGCAACTCTATGTCATTAATTTTCAGATCTAAAAATTGCTTCCTAGTGATTTAACAGTAAAACCCTAGATGTTATCACTGAACAATTTTACACTAAAAAATATTGACTGAAATTATATGTAGTAGAAACAAAAAATATCATAGATGAATCATCAACACATATGAGACACAAATTTAAGTTGTATAACTTTGTTAACTTCAAAAATTATGAGGGAAAAAAGTCCCTCCTAACCAATACAATATCACCAAATCTGAGGACAACCTTGTCGTCTCAGCCAATACAAATAACACCAAAATATGAAGACAACCTTGTCCTCCAATAACAATACAAATCATAAAACCAAACCTCAGCAAATATCCTGGAAATATATTTTTCCCACAAATTTGTTGCATACTACCTGTATGACCTACTGACATAACATGCCATCCATGTGCATACTTGCACCTGCCCAAGAAGCTCTGTACATGTGTACGTGACTTTTCCCACTGCAACTCGCATATGTACTTGATTATTCCCACTGCAACCCGCATACGTACGAGATTGTTCCCACTAAAACCTGCATACATTCATGAAAACTTGTACAAACCCTTATGTATGACTCACTCCACTCATACAATTTCTTCCTTCTACGACTGCCACTCTCTCCCACATGTGTGGTGTGCTTTTCCCTGCCATGAATAGAAAATACAGAGTCCTCAACCCAAGGCTATATTTTTCATCCTAGCATAATTTTCCTTGTTGAGATCACCAAACCTCCTAGCACAAGTGCAGACTCACCTATGCTAGCTCCATCATGTCTCCACACATGATCTACACAGTATGAAATGTCACAATGACATCTCTCCCTTATATACAATCCTTAGGGGTCACCATAGAATCCCCTCCACAAGTCAACAACAAATTAGGATTTCTTTGTGGGTGTGAATCCCCTACACAAGCCCATAAATCCCATCACCAAACCCATGAAGCCTCAACTTCATTCCAAGGGGATTTTCACCCAAACAAAAGTGTGATGCGGCGTCGATGATTATTCCCACATGCCCAACACCTAGGGCCATGTGAGAATACTTTCCCAAAGTTACAAAAATAGCCACTCCCTCTTAACAAGGGAGGTATTTTCACCACACTCCACAATTACTTGGAAGTAACTTTGTCTCATGCAGTGGATTCACTGTCACAACTTCTCTCCAATCTACCTTATTGGTTTCTCCCTCTGTCATGGAAGAAAATCTTACTCTCCAATCCTCTTGATTGGATACATCCTCATGTGTCAAAGCATATCCGGTTGTCTTGCATGATCCTATCCTAGAAGACACCCTGCTCCTAGAAGCTTCCTACCTCTAAAAATCATGCTTGGCCTCCTCAACCCATGACACCTTCCTAACAATCTTGGAAGATTCCTCTCTCCCATATAGTCTTAAAGGTTGGCTCCCACCAAGTGACTAAATCTCCCTCTAAGCCTCTTAACTCCCTCTGAAGTCAGACTCCCTCTAAGTCTACACAACCTATGGAGCTACCTACTCTCTATCCATTGTCTTCTACACAATTATGGGAGGTTTTTCCTCCCCATTGGATCTTGAGGGATGAATCCCTCTGAACTCTAGCTCTCTCAGAGTCGGCACTGTTGGTGGGGGCACCTTCCTCACTCATCATCTGTCTCTCTGCTCCTACTGGCCACAACATGCATAGGTTGGTCCCTTAATCTATATAGGTTTCCATCTCTAACTCCAAGAGTGGGACACAAGCATTGTCCTATGCTTTGGTACACTAAGGATGAGTCTCCTTATCCAAGATATACCACAACAAGTTCACTTTGGTAGGAATCTTAAATAATTTAAATAACTCTTTAATAAACATTATAAAAAAATTTACCTTCTACATGTTACACATCGATCATCTTATAAATTACCTTCTACAATTTACACATAGATATAGATTATCTTCTACATGTTACATTTTTTATTTATTTAAATATTTTCATGTTCATTATATATAGCATCATAGTAAAAAATATAGTTGTTAGTTTTTTCAATATATGTCTTTGATGCTTTGAAGTTGTTACAAATGCTTAAATGCCTTCAAGTTGTTTTATAAATTATATTTCCATTTTATGTTTCTATAACTTATGAACTTTCATATTCATGGATATTCAAAGGATATCTATCGAGGCAATATGTCGAGGCAGGAGTCTTAAAACATGCCTCGCAAATGCTCTAGGTTATCCAATGAAGGAGGAAGAGGAACCCCTTCTTTGAATGAGACTCTGAAGACGTTGGAGACCCATATCTCAGCAAGGCATGGTGTAATATCCCTCGGTAGAGCCCCAATTGTAATCATGAATTGTAAACATATTGGATAGGTTGGTGAGCCGAGTTATAATAAGTTAGGAGGCTTATGTGAAGATTAGGCCAGAGAGCCTGGGATGCTAAGGCTAGGAGCCTGTTTTGTATATGTAATTATGTAAAATCATTAATAAACATATAAACATCCTTGTGTGTAGACTGACCACGAAGAAAGAGTGATGGGGGACTAAGCTTCCACAAGGTTGGGTAAGGGATGGGTAAGGGAGGAGGCTAAGTGTGTGGGCCGAGGGACTAAGCTAGGGGGCTTACCTCTAAAGGGGATAATAATTTATTAGTATTTCCTAAAGGATAATGTGGGCAATTGATCCATGTTGTCCTAAGTTCCTGGAAAAGGAACGTATGCTAAGTGGAACGCATGCAACTCCAGGAAGACACATGTCAACTTGGGCGCATGCAGTTAAAGTTGAAGAGTCAACTCGTGTTGGAGTTCACTAGCCATTCTCAATGGGGGAGTTCGTTGGGGCCATTCTTTCATCCTCCGCCTGAACTCGTGGTTGGCCATTCTCGTCAATATCGTTTTTGCCTCTGAGTTTTGACCTCTACATAACCAGGCACCTCTAAAAACCATAACCGTGAAGCCAACCTGTGTGAATCCTTGAACCCAACATATCCTCTCTTGCAGATTTGAGTTCGTACCTGGACTGTTCGGGTCACTGCCTTCTGTTTTCCTGAGTTTTTTTTACCAGTTACCGTTGTTGTCACCCATACCTTGTTGGAACTGAGTCAAAAGTGGTTGAAGAAGTGGGTTGCCAGGCCCATGGTAGAAGAGGCGGGTTGTCAGGCCTATGAGCATCTCTCTCCAGGTGAGAGAGTTTGTTGGGAAGTTGTTTTCTCCCAAAGAGAGTCCATCACCAACTACAGAGCTCTGAGAGTTCTTGATCCGGCCCGTTGTTGAGACCCTTAGAGGGAGGTGAAGCAGCCGATTGACTGTGTGATAGTGAAGGTCTATACTCTAGGGTGGAAAAGGCACGTGGGGAATGAGAGTTCGTGAGTAGTGGTTGTAAGAAGGCTCATGGAGAGATTCCTTCCAGTTGCACTGTGCAGTGTTCCTGTAACCTCAACCTAGTCTAGGATTCCCTTGCCCTGGGTGGAGCTTAGTCCCAACTCGGGGGTGATCCATTTTTGAGTGTGATGAGCAGTGTAGTCTAAGGCTGGGAGGTTCGTGGAAGGTTTGCACGCAGTTGGTGGTCTTCTAATAAAATATAAGTATCGCTTTTATGTTCATTTACATGTCGTGTAATGGTACATATGTTGTAATTGATGAGTATTGCCTGTGTATGTTGTATATGTTGCATGTGTAGGCTTATTGTTACTTTTTCATTATTATGTTATATATATGTAGAATAGTCATTCTATGTTTATATGGATGTGTATCTTTTTCTGCAAGTTTCTCTGTGTGGCATAGCCTAGTAGTTTAAGGCTGGAGCTTCCACAAATTAGAGCAGAACAAGGCAAAGCTAAATGAAGTGTCTGAGTAGTGGCGTTTTCCCAGCCCGTTGGTGGCTGGGGACGTTACAATATTGTATCAGAGCATGGTTTCAACACTGAGCCTAGATGGGCCATGTTAGTGGAAATTGAATCAAGAGTTTTAGAAGGTGTTGTTGTCGAAATGGACAAAACTCAAGTTATGACCCATAGTTTCAACACTGAGCCTAGATGGGCTGGATAAATGGTCATTGGACTAAAGGTTTCAAGAGGAAATTGTGTTAAGAGGAACCAATTTTGGACCTCAGAAACATCCCTGAGTGCCAAGAGGATTACCTTGGTCATGTTAAGAAGTGCAGGAGGAGTAGCAGTATTGTAAAACCGCGACATAAGTGGTGTTGGACCATAGAGTAATGGGAACTGTAGGATCTTTTCGGAAGAAAAGGGAAAACCCTTATGATTGTCAGATCTGGAGAGTGTGCAGAAGACCCTTCTAAATGTTAAATTTAGGAGAAAGAGCACATAGCTCTTAAGTCTTTCAGAGCTTTCAAATTTTAGGAAGAGTAGCGAGGTCGAAGTATCGAAAGGGAAGGTCCCTTTGTTTGGAAGAAGAATGGACGAAAATCTGTTCGGAAAGAGCCACAATCTATTATGATCGTTGGATATGGGAAAGAGTGTGGGATTTAACCCTTGGAGCCATTTAGACTTCGCGAGTTCATCATAAGGGAGGTAAAATCCATGAAATTTCGAAGTCCCAAAGTTAACTCTGAGCCTTAGATCTGAGGATGACCGAGAAACATCCTCATCGTCAGATCTAGGAAGTAGACGATAGTCAAGTAACCTGAACTACCGATGACTTAAGAATATGACAGCAGAGATGGATGCCAGCCATTTAATGGGAGGAGAGGCCATCTCGGTCATTAGATCAATTCAAATACTCACTAGAGTTACCGAATCAAACTCCATCCGTTCGATTTAATCGACAGTTGGGAATCATTGCGGAGCGCGAAGGTGAAATTAGCGGATGCGCTAGTTCGCGGCCCGCAATTCACTAACGTCGTTGATCTCATCGGGATGGAAGATCAACGACTCCGGTTAGACCAGTTTGGGCAAGTACTTTCCAGATTACAAAGGTTGAGATCTCTAATAAAGAGAAAGCACATCAAGGCCCCGCAATTACTATGAACCGTCGATCGGAGGACTCCTCGTTATTAGTCAGATCATGATCGTTGGACCTTGAACTGTTGCGAGATGGATGGTCGTGAGCCCCTTAGAAAATCCATATAGTAGCGGAGTCCTTTAGTATCGTCGGTCTGAGAGAATCGAAAATCTCAGAAGAGATAACATTTTCAAGAGAAAAGGAAAGACCCAAGATAGTAAGGCTCGTAGGAGGAATGAAGATTGAGACCTTTGAACATCTACAAAACTCTTCCAAGTCGGAAGAAGTTAAAATCTCAAGAGGAGGAGCTAAAACAGTCATCAGATCGGTTGTGGGGAGAAGCCTGAATCGTTATATCAGCATCTAGGGAAGCAGAGGAGAAGCGTTGAGAAGGAACAAATCCTAACCGTCGGATCTGAGCACCAAGAGATGATAGTCGTCTGATCTAAGGTAAAGTGCACAAGTGTTAACCCTTGTGTGCATAGGAGGGTTGACTGGCCAAAGTCGTGAAGCAAGTTACGGACCGTTCATCGCCCAGAGAGATAGGTGGTGAAATATCCACAACCCTTGAGCGAGAGCTTGTAGTCAAGGAGAGTTTGAAATCGCCGAAGTAAATCCTGACCGTTAGTCATCAGGGGAGGTACGTGTCAACAAATCCAAGGCTCCAGGAAAAAATCACTTCGAAGGTTTCAGTTGAGAGTTGAAACTCTTGAAACCCAAAGTCCAGAGTGAATCTGGATCGTTAGATCCATAGAGACGCATGGCGACAGATCATGAGCTTCAGGAGGGAGCAAAGGTTGAAAGTTGAGATTTCCAAACCCCGAAAATCCAAAGTGAATTTCAATCGTCCGATTCAGAGGGACACGCGACAGAAATCTACACACTTCGAAGGAAGGAGAAAGTTGAGGTTTGAGAACTCCGAAGACCCAAAGTGAATCTGGACCATAGATCCAGAAGGGCGCATGGTGACAAATTGTGGACTCTGGGCGGAAGCACTCCAGGAGAACATAAAGGCGAAGAGTTTGAAAGCGTTGAATTCCTGAAGAAAATCACGTCCGTTGATTTAAAAATGGGGCAGATATGAGCCGTCAGTTCAGGAGTACTGTCAAGATCATGAGATCAAAGGTCCTGTCACATTGCAAGGATTGAAGGTGTGTGAACTTTAAAATGTTGAGGGTGGGCCGCAATCCAGACCACGGTTTTGGATAAAGGACATGTGGAGGCTTGGGATGAATTGCAGGGCGAAAAGTAGTTTGGTTTCAAACCACCCTTGGTCACGCCTGCAATCGCATAGTTACGTGAGGTTATCTCCCAAGGTCACCTCAAGGAGGGGCTTATCAGAAAAGGGGCCAGTGCCCAAATTCAGAGATTCCGCAAGCACGAAGGGGTGGTCACAGGAACCATTAGACCTGCACCAGGAAGACAAAAGGGTCTGTGTTTAATTACAGAACGAGACCATTAAGGTCTTAGAGAGTCATTTGGCTCCAGAATCAGAGATCATTGATCGAGAGGTCGGGTTGGTTCCCCGAATCTCCAAAATAGAAACCCCTAGATGGAGTCAAGTCCATAAACATCCTAAGATAATGGAAGAAGAATCATGATATGGATATCCAGCTAATAGGAATGCATGTCAACACTCTAGGGAGGAAATCTAGAATAGTAAAGGATTGTTAATACACTCCAAGGGTGTGAAGGTATTTCCACAAGATTATGGAGATATCAATTCAAATAATTTAAAAATGGAATGACTTCTAAAGAGAAATCAATAAGGAACCGGGAAGAGGAAAATGGTTCTATGCATGGTTTTGAATGCAGAGGAGATGGTGCCTGACAAGAATCCATCTTAAGTGACATAGATCCATGAGTGACAACTCAAGAGGTTGGAGGTACCACTTGAAGCTATGATGGTAAGGTGAAAGAAGTACTTTCAGTTAATTCTATGCAGCTAGCAAAGGAGGCATATGTGCATCCTTACAATACACTAGAGATTGCCAAGGAAAGTCAAGTTTGAGGCTAGTTGGCAAAGAGAAGCGAAGAGTACAAGAAAACCTCAAGTACTAAAGTATTATGTCGGGAAAGGGATGAAGAAGTTCAGTCCTAAAGAGTAACTGGATGTTGAAGAATTTAGAGTCTATAAAATAGCTTGGTGTGGAATTTGATTCATCCAAGTACGAGATTGGGATAGTTGGACCTGGGAAATTAATGAAAGTTGAAGGTTAATACAACTTAGTTTGGGACTATAAATGCAAAGGTATCCAAGAGTGATTTGGATAGAAAGTGCTCAGGACAAAAAATATTCATGTACAGTGACTACAATGAGAGCACAAGAATATTCAGGAATCCAGGAAGAATTGAAGACTTCTAGGATCAGCAAGGAAAATTTGCACATCGGAAAGAAGTTGTTGAAATTGTCGTAGCAACAATTGAATGGAGGTTGGTTGAACAACCATAAGAAGCAAAAGAATTATTTCATGTTGCAAGTGTTATTGATGATGTTCCTACATAAGGAGAGAAGCAACAGAGAGATGAAGTGTGGTTATAGCTTTGATAAAAGAAGCATGAAAGCTTCTACTACGATCAGACATTCAGGTAATGTAAAATTTATTAATGGCAGTCATGCAGGTATGAGTTGTTTATTACTCTTTTTGCATAGTTGTTGAAAGGAAATTTAGGGAAGAATTTCCTCAGCCAAAGTTATTTTATAAAATCACATGATTATATTATTTGAATGCATACCATTGGATGTGGTAAAGGTTGAAGGCCTGTATTAATTCAAATCTTTTTAGCTTCTAAATGCACACACTAACATAGTAGAATGTCATGTTAATTTGGTTATGGAGTAATAACCAAAGAATTAAAAGATAAGAACTTGTTATAGGAATGAATGTCAGTAAGCTAGTCATGTATGAGACTAGGACATGGTTGGATATGTCAAGGTATGGATATGGAAAGGTTATGATCCACACAGGTACTAAAAGCTTCCTACCTTTAAATAAAACTTGGACTGCAACCTTTTTTCTAACACTAATGAACACCACAGAATTATATTCTCGGTGTAGTGTTCGGGTCGAAAAGGAAGGCATCCAATTAATTGGGAAGACAATAGGAAGTTTGTGGAGAATGTGTCAACAAATTGACCAGAATTCCAACTTATGGATGGTGAGATACATGACTCAGATAAAGAGCATTATGTAATTCAATGCAAGGTGCACTGAATAAGTATGCATTGAGAATTGCACTCATGCATAGTAAGTGATAGAATTGTATACTAAATGCAATGGTTGAATATGTTTTATTATTGCATGGAAATAATTGTTACTAACAACTGAAATGTTGTTAACTCATGAAGTGGAGGACATTTCAGGGAGGGTTAGACATTGCAACAGGAAAGTTGCAAGTCGAGTAGTCACATGAGCATTGACTACAAGAAATTTTCTTGTTCAGAAAAAGAAGTAATGAACTTACAGATATTACTGTGAACATGCATATGCATAGAATGATGAGTCATTCTATTACATTAAAATGTTGGGTGCTTGTGATTGAATTACTAGGTGTAGAAAATTCTAAGATCACTGCATAAGATTTTGTACATATTGCAATTGAATTATGATGTACAGAAAATATTGATAATTGTTGGTTGTATGCAAGATGAAGGATTGCATGAAAAATGGTATGCAGTTGGTTCTTGTGGAAAACCACAAGGATGGATGCATTCATAATATGGCAATAGCCAAGATGAATTATGAAATAGAATTTCATGTTTTGGGGAAAAAGTTGAATTCCATTTTGAACTAATTGGAGTTCCTAAATGAATTCTTTTATGTTTTCTTGTGATAATTTCATGTGGGTGATGCAAATGAGATGATGTTGATTAAAGTTAGAATGTTGACTACAAAGAGTATCTTGGGGAAAATGTTGATTGGAAATATCTGAGGGCAGTTGGAACTCCGGGAGCCACGGTGCTCTGAGACTTCCTGAGCCGACCTATTGTTGAAGCCCAAGGAAAGGGAGGTGTAGCAGTTGATGGACTATGTGACAATGAAGGTGTACCCTCCTCAGATGGGACAGGCATGTGGGGGAATGAGAGACTGTTGGTTGAAGTAATATTGAGGTTT
>JZKD02S0935560.1:560638-572588 GCA_000966675.3 Picea glauca | reverse complement strand
TCCTAGTCTCCTATATATACCAAGGAGACATTTTCATTTTGAATAATCTTGTACTTGAACATTTAAGTGGGGTAAAAGGAGGTTTCCCCCTCGAAGAGGCTTATTATCTAAAATTCTATCTTTTTCAAGGCATTGAGTACTTTTCCTGAGGGTTTTCTATGCTATATTGATGTTTGGTTCTTAACACAATCCCATTGGAAATATGTGTATGTATTCCTCTTTGGTTGTCTTCATGAGACACTCTTGCCTCATATTCCATCAGAATATAACTTTGATCCTGTCTTTGTGAAATATTTTTATACATTTATTTTTATTCCTTCTTTCCCTTGGCAGCTTCAAGTGACTCATCACATGCTAATCCTGCAATCACAGAAAAATTGTCAGTTACAAAAACATAAGGCTTAATATCCTTCTTTTATTCCTCTGTTAGCACATCCACATGCTCATATGAAATATCTAAAGAGTTCATGAGACTTCCTGGAAGTCTCTCATTCTCCAAGAAATTTGTGAGATGCTCAAGAGGTCTCATCTCAACATAATCCTCTTGAAGAATGTCTCCCTGCTCTGGTTCACAAAAGTGAACTTTTCCTTCAGTCAGTGGCCTCCATCTAAGGTTAGCTCCTATTATTTCCTCCTCTACCCAAGAACCCATCCTATGCTTTAGGTTTCTCAAGCTTCCCTAATATTTTCCTCAAATAATTGCATTACTGGAAACTTAACCCTCTTTATTTTCCATCCTTGTCTTTAGTTCTTTCTAATATTGTTCTGTAGCAACATTTGTATGACATTAAGTCTCTCCCTTAGATCATTCATTTCTCTGTCATACTCCTCTTGTCTCATCCTCCGGATGTGGCTTCCTTCCGAACCTCTGCATTGACCATTAGTATCCATCGTGTCCATTTCCATTTCTCTGAACTTCACTCTTTTCACTTGTGGAATACACTCAAGCCTTTGTAACAAGCTCTCTCCATAGCCTTCTACCCAAATACCTCACCAATATTTTTCCTTAGCCTATCCTTTTAGCATTCCTTCAGTTCTCTATCTCTTAGAACCTCTTCTGAGCGCTCCTTCCTCTTCTCGGCTTCTATAGTTTCCACTTTCCTTTGAGAACATGCACTTGTCCTCTACTGTTCCAACCTTCAGCGACAATTTCTTCAAGGTTCTTTTCCAATGCTTCCTTTCTCTTTCCTCTAAGAACTCACATGCTCTTCTTCATTAAAGAACAACAATGGTTCCCTGCTACAACTCTCCTAGTTGTCATAGTTTCTACCAATCGTTTCCTTTGTTGCTTCAACCTACAACACAAATATTAAACTAGAGTTAACATAAAAACCAATAAATTTCTACCTTCAAGATCTTCACATGATACTGCCTATCCATTCCTTGCATTTGAATGTAAAACTCCATGTTATAATGCTTCTGCAACCTTCTCATGCACTCTTCTATAAATGCTTCTTAACTCTATCATCTTCCTGCAATATCTTATTGAAACCTCATGTATGATCTTCTCTCAAAGTAGAATACTATCTTTGTACTCTTAAAGAACATCATTGTTCTTTCTCTTTCCCCAAGAGCTCAATATTTCTCTGTCAATTCCTTGCCGATTCCTTTGCAACAATATCTGGAATCATTCATATAAGCATTTTAATTCGCTCTGCTTTACCTCCAAAGAGAATTTCAACAAGCTCTAATGTTGTCCTTCATTCCCAAAGAGATTTTAACCTCTCTCTGATACCACTTGATGAAAAGACCCCTACTGGTCTGTTCTATTACCCACAGTATGGCAACTTTGCTAATCTCAGGCTGCTCAATAAGTCCTCAAAGGGACTATCCAAGGATCAATTTTCTACTCTATAAATTCTTCAAGTGTCCTTTAGCTCCTCAAGTGCTTCAATATTCACTTTAGTTCACAAACCAGTTCTTTTTCAATCGATCACAGAATGGATCGATGCCATAATTCGAACTCATGTTTCATGTGTGTTCTATGATCCTAAAAAAAATCGTATTCGATCTCTAATGGATCTCTATCTATTCTCTATACATGTATGGTGTATAGGCTCTTTGCTTCATCCTTTCACTTTTCCTCCATGTGATTAACAGTTGTGATCAAGCACTTATTCCTTTAGTGATAACTCCTCATGCATGTCATCCATGTAACCGGGGCTTGTGTCCAAGTGCTAATCTCGAAGGCGTCTGAATCCATAACATGTTGGTGCTAACTCCTATCTCACTTTTCCATACAACTTAGACCCTTGACCAGTCGCTAACCCAATTGGGTGCTTACCATATAATTTACTTCCCCGAGTTGATAAACAGTTATGACTTAATCAACTGGTAAGATCTACAGTCTGTGCATTCCAACGTGACAACATGTTAAAATTTTTTACATCGCGTGATTTAATATGGGCGTGACATGTTTCCAAATCAATGAACGACCCAGATCTAAGTGTGCTACACCCTCTTAATTAAATCCCCTGTAACTTACAACGTGCTATGAACCTCCATCGTTGGATCTCCTCTCAAATCCTGATCAACAATGTTGACTTGATATGTCTTCCACCACACTTCCTCTGTGATCGGACGACTCTCACTCACCTGATCGCTGATCTAATTACGGTTTAAACCTTTTCCCATCCAATAGTTACAATGAATCCCGATAGGATATGATGGTCAAGATTTAGTCTTCCCTTTACCAATGGCCCATTGTTGATCAATGGTGCAATTCTGTCCCGATAAATATTATCATGAGACGAACATCCTCCTCATTATTTTGATTTTACACAGGTTCAACGATCAATCTCGATCATTTATCACTTCCTTTGATCAATGATCGATGGTTAGGGTTCCTCACGACTGTAACAAGGCCCTCCAATAGGTTTCTATGAAATTCCATGGAGAATTTGATCACAATGACGCTGCCAATGAGCACTTCTCCCTCCTGAGATTCGATCCTTTGTGTGTTTTCCTACACACTGCATTACACTCATTATCTCACGTTAGTTTGATAAACGGTACCTGCAACTAAACAATTCAACAATTACATTTACAATTCAATCCAATTCAATTACATTTACAATTCAATCCAATTCAATTACAATTCAATTCAATTACATTTACAATTCAATCCTCACATTCATTATCAAACCCTTATCCTATGTCTCTCTTCTAGGATTCATTAAAACATAGGAAAATACAATAAAACAATCACGAGGTAACCGACTCCCTAGAACATGAAATACTCCCTAGGTCTCTACCATATGTACAAGATTTTGGAAGGAGGATGCTCCTACATCACAAAATACTTTGGTAGTATATGAAGGTTGCAATTCTAGATCCACAGACAACCAGACAAAGTTCGTTGTTGATGGCAACAAGGATGAGGCTATAGGGTTCATCATAACCTACATCTCATGGGAGATTCGATTTCACCTCAATGGAATCAACTGTCCTCATCAAGTCTAGAAGAAAATAAAGTCGGTGTTCAACTGAGTCGACCAGAGGCACATCATGCAGTTGGAGAAAGAGTTGATCTCTCTCGATCCCCATTCCTTTGTTTAATGTTCCCAACTAGGATAGATGGGAAATATGTGTACTAACCAAAATTAATATTCTCCTTTGTATGATTTTATCAAACAATTGTTGTAAGTGCCAAATAGTAGCTTAAACATAGATAATATATCCATTATACATAGAATAGAGAAGATAACAATGACATATTATTATGGATGGAAGTTCCCAAAATCAATACAATTATAACAAAGGGATATAACAATAGATGCAAAATACTACTAAGCACACAAACTAATGGCTTCCAAGAAGTATCAAAATCTACTACATAAACAACACAGTAGAATCTATAATGATTCTAATATATGGATTCCAAGTCTCTTTAAGCCCTCCTCCACACTGCTCTAGTGACATTTGCTCTGTGGTGGTCCTCCAACTACTTCATACCTCTTCCCAAACTTAATCTAGTGAGATGTTGCAAAATCCCAATCCAGTGAGTTGCTACAAAACACCAATCCAGAGGGGTCCTCATGGGACACTTGTGATATGTCTAATGGGGCCTCACGAGATAACCCTTGCTAAACTTGTGGGGGTACCTCATTTATGAGGTGCGCAAAACCCTCCTAAAACCTGCACACACAATGACCAGAATCCTCTGGAAAAATGCTACAAACCTTCTGCACAAGATGATATTACTCTAAATCCTCTCTGGAATGAACTCAAGTGAGGATTCTAGATGAATCCCCCTCTTTTATAGCTAGGGCGGATATTCCACCACCGAAACTAAACCTGCAATGGAAGGGTTTTGCCCAAAACCCCAACAAAAACACTGGCTACAAGATCATTCAATAAGATATCAAATCATAATGACAAGGGGGAGGGTTGCTCCTCTATTTATCCTTCCTTTGGACCTTCTAGATATTTCCCCCATTTTGACCAAATCAAATATTCACTTTATTTCCCCTCCAATTCCTTTAAAATATAATTATTTATTTTACTTAATGTCACTTTTACGGTTTGGAAATCCTTTTGCCTAGTGACACCTCCTTAACTCCATTTTTTCCTTGTTGAATCTACCCTATAAGAGTTGTATAGGTTATTGAATCACCACCTCATCATGATCAATTGGAAGGGGACATTACATTCCTCCCTTTCCAATATTACTTGTCCTCAAGCAATTCCAAATCGGGGTGCTTTAAAATATGTTCCCCTTCCCAGGTAGCATCTTCGGTGGGAAATCCTATCCATACAACCAAATAATCTTGAATGACCCTGCCCCTAATTCTCCGCTCCCTGACATCAACTATCCTCTCGGTGGATAGAACCAATTGTCCTTCTTCATCTAGTGGGGGAATATCTACTGAAGAGGTGACCTATTGTCCCAATGCCTTCATGAGATAGGATACATGGAAGTTATTGTAGATCCTACTTCCCTTCGGTAGCTCCAACTCATATACCACTGCCCAAAATATCCTGATCAATTTGTAGGGCCCGTAAAAGAGGGACTTGATATTCTCTGCACCAATGATTTTTAGTGATGACTATCTATATGTCTACAATCTGATAAATAAAAGATATTTGACCTCGAAGCATCTCTCTATCCTATGTTTGTCTACATACCTTTTCTGTTGATTCTGCGGCCTACAGATTCTCCTTCGAGACTCTTAAGATGTCCTTACTTTCCTATAACCAGTCCTTGGACTTAGGATCTCTACTCTCTCTAAATTCCAAATCCACAAAAGACGGAGCATCATATCCATAAATTTCCCTGAATGGGCTCATCTTGATGGACATGTGATGAGGGGTGTTGTAGAAATGTTCATTGATATGCAACCATTTTATACATGCTCGTTGCTTCCCTGACACATAGTTCCTTAGGTACCCATCAACCCATTTGTTTACTATTTCAGTATTCCTGTCTATATATGGATGATAGCTAGTGCTAGGAGTCAAATCTTCCCCAGATAGTTTAAATAACTCCTACCAAAACGCACTAAGAAACCTTGATCACTGACTATGTTCCTTGGTAGGTTATGTATTATGAACACCTCCCTGAAGAATATATTTTCTACTTGAGATGTGTTGTACTCTATAGGAATAACATAGAAGTGAAGATATTTATTTAAATTGTCCACTACCGCGTAGATACAATCCCTTCCCTACACCTTGGGTAATCATGTGATGAATTCCATAGAAATTATTTCCCATTTCTACCCTAGAATCCACAATGGATGAAGTAGTCCTCCAGGATGTGTGAACTCTATCTTGTTCTGCTAGCAATTCACACACTCCTTCACATGGCGAAGTACATGCCCTTTGAGACATTTCCATGAGAATCTCTCCCTTACTTGTCGATAGGTCTTTATATACCTCTGGTGCCATGCCAGTGGTGCGTCATGTGTTTCCCTCAAATTCTTATCCTTGAGTGTGTACTCAGGGAAAATATAGATCATGTCCTTGTAGTAGATGATTTCATCCACTACCATGTACCTATCATCCTGAATACTTCCCTACATCAGCTCACAAGCGGAAGTATTCTTGGAGTATTCCACCAAGAGGATGGACTTCCAGTCCCTTGAGAGCTCTGACATGGAGAAGGATGTAGGATTCATGGATAAGGCATCAACAACTACATTCTTCTTCCCCTTTACATACTCAATGTAAAAATCATATGCATGTACCTTACTCACCCATTTTTTTTGTCTCTCATTCAGGTCCCTCTACTCCAAGAAATATCATAAGATGTTGTGGTTATTCCTAACCAAGAAGCGTCCTCCTACCAAGTACTTTATTAATTTAGCCAATACATGCATGATGGCCAAATTATCATTGTCACAGATCAGATAGAGTTTCTCAGGATTCCTTAGATTTCTTCTCTCGAAGGCGACCGAGTGTCAATTCTGCATCAATACTGCTCCTATCCCCTCACCGTATGTGTCACATTCCAGGACAAAAAGATGTGTGAAATATGGTAATGCTAATACTAGGAAAATACTTATCACCTTCTTCATTTTGTCAAATGAAACTTGTTCCTCTTCTGACCATCATAATTCCCCCTTTTTGGTGAGATATGTCAATGGTGCTACCAATTGCAAAAATTCTTTCACAAAGCTCCTGTAGTAACTACATATCCCAAAGAATCCTTGTAGGTCCATGAGTGATATGGGAGTAGGACAGTCTAAGATGGTATGAATATTCTCCTAATGTTCTTTTACTCCCTCAAGACCAATCATGTTCCCTAGATATATGATCTCTGTCAACCTGAGCTCACATTTTTCTTCCTTGGAAAAAAACGACTATTCATCCATAATGATGAGAATATCGTCCACATGCTTCAGGTGTTCTATCCACGTCCTGTTGTGTATGAGAAGATCGTCAAAGAACACCAGTAAAAATTTCCTCAATTGTTTATTGAAGATATGGTTCATGCATGACTGAAAGGTAGTTGGTGTGTTAGTCAACCCGAAGGGCATGAATAGAAACTCGCGTTTCCCATAGTGACACTTGAATGTTGTTTTATGTATATCCTCCTTCCTGACCCAAATTTGGTGGTACCCTGATCACATATCAACCTTTGAGAAACACATTGCCCCATGCACCTCATCAACCCTAGGTATTGGATATCGGTTCTTGATGGTCTTATTATTTAGCACCCTGTAGTCTATGCACATCCTCATAGTACCATCGTTATTCATCACTCTTACAACTGACGAAGCGAAAGGAATAGAACTAGGACAGATGTGTCCCATCTCTATAATATCCTTTATTTCCTTCTCTATTTCATCCTTCAATATCTTGGGATGCCTGTAGGGAGTGGTGATGATAGGCTTTGAACCTTCTTTTAGCTCAATGACATGCTCAAATCCTCTATTCAGTGGTCTCCCTATTGGTAATGGTTCAAACACTCTCTCATGCTTTCCCAACAATACCTAAACATCCATAGGGTAATTTTGGTGTTCTTGTGATGGATTCTCCATAGTGATCAAGCACTATGTTGCACAATCCATGTCCCCATGTCTAAAAAGAGCCTCCATTTGTTGGTTAGAAACAATCCTTGGGGCACCTGTTGACATACCTCTCAGGAAAACACATTTCCCATCCTTGTCCTAGAAATCCATTCTCATGTCCTTATAATTCATGAAAATATCCCCAAAAGAGTATAGCCATTGAACTCCTAACACCACATGAGTATCTTCTAAATCCATGATGTAAAACTCATCGGTCAATGTGTAGTTACCCAGGGTTACTTCCCATCCTCGGATCCTCTGAGTGCACATCATGTTGTACCCATGTGCTACTACCACATTGAATCCATCAAAATCCTCCGCAGGGATATTCCTTCGGTTGACAAGTGCAACATCAATGAAATTGTGGGTAGCTCCTCCATCCACTAATGACATAATTGTCTACCCTTGCACAATGCCTCTAACCCTGAAGGTATAATATTTAGGGACTCCCAAAAGTGTGGCAATGGTTACCCCCTTATGGATACCTTCTAATGTCACATGCTTTGTAGTTTGCAAGGGCTCACTATTGTCCTATCCAATAGCTTTGTCATCACCATCATCCTCCTCATCAGAAACTACCTCAATGTAATATAATTTACCTTTTCCCATACATCTATGACCTCGTTCCCATAGATCTTTGTAGCTGGAACATAACTTATTCCTCCTTATTTATCTCCAAGTCTCCTCATTTGTTATGTCCCTCCTTTTCCATGAATTCTGGGGAAATTTGGTCTCCTTTCCTCCTTGAGGGATGAAGGATTTTGTCAGAGCCTTCTTTTTTACTGCATCCTTCATATCTTGGGATCTCATGATAGTCTCATGAAATGTGTTTGGACTAAAGGACTTCACCCATCCTCTTAGGGGTTAGGCCAGACCTTCCATGAATAACATCACCAACCTCTATTGAGAGATATCTGTCACCATAACCACCATACTCTGAAATTTCATAATGTATGATTTAGATGTGCATGTTTGTTTCAACTATTCCAATTCCTTGAAGTGTATTTCAGGGTCCTTTTGTTCAAACATGTCCTTCAAGCTCTGAGTGAAGTCCATATATGAAGTGATGTTGGCATGCCCTAATTTCACTATCCCATGGTACCACCATTAGTGAGCTTCTCCTTCCAAGTGAAGAGTGGCATACTGAATTGCTTCTTCTTCAGACATTGGGTTGATTTGGAGGTATGTGTCTAAATCATGTACCTAGGCCCTGGTTTTACTCTTTTCTGATCCATCGAAGGGTGGAATAGTCGACCTTCCCACCTTGCACATAAGATCAAAATTATTTGGGCTCTGTGTTCCTCTATTCCCCTCCCTTGGAATGTACTTATGTTTGCGTTCACAGAATTATTTATAGGAAACATTCTCAAATATGTCTACATCTATCATCTAGTACTCTATGTATGAAGTGTTAATATCGATCCCCTGATCAAATTGCTCCTTTGCTTCTGTAGGTTGCGCTGTTAGGGACCGTGGTAATAAATTCCTAGGGATATTTAAATATTTTCTCTGAGTTTGGGTGTGGTTGTTTCTATTCTCAGTTTGTATTATGTCACTCCAACGGGATCCACTGGGTCCACCTTGACCTGTACCATTCATATTTCTGTGTTTTCCTAACAACTGTGTGAATGCCTCAAGTGACTGTTGCTGGAACTTTGTTGTATCTTCTCGTCTCTTCACCAAATATTGTGGTATCTGAATCACCTCATTATTGTCCCACATGCTTCCTTCTGGTTCTGACTCTACATGATTTACTTGTGTTTCTCTTTCCGGTGATTCTCGAGAGGTATGTCCTCCACACCCCTTTCTTCTAGGGATCAATGTAGTCACAGGATGGAAAAATCACCAAATTTGATACCACTGTAATATTACCAACTAGGATATATGGGAAATATATATGTACTACCCAAAATTATTATTCTCCTTTGTGTGATTTTATCAAACAATTGCTAGAAGTTCCAAATAATAGATTAAAAATAGATCATATATCCATTACACATAGAATAGAGAAGATAACAATGGCATTTTATTATGGATGGAAGTTCCCAAAATCAGTACAATGATAACTAAGGGTTGTAACAACATCTGCAAAATACTACTAAGGGTTGTATAACAGGGGTTGCTCATATACTGATAAAAAAATGACCTTGGGTTGAGGCTGTGCTAGTCCAAGAAGATTGGATGGCTTTCATCTCCTTCCTTTCTTGCCTCGTTCTCCTTTTTTTTCTCCATCGTGCACATCTTTCTAATGCAGGTCGGTGTTCCGCGTTGATATGCTGGAGTGATGTCTATGTTGTGTACATAGCGAAGGTAGAGTTGGAATTGTCCAGCCAGTCGTTCCATTTTTTCTCTTTGGTTCCTCTGGTCCTTTGTTATTCTTCTTGCGCTGGCCTCCAGTTTGTTGAGGTGACTCCGAATTTATGTGAGATCCTTCTTGTGGCAATGGATTTCCACCATGTTGGTCTCATTCTTGTCATCTCTCAGCTTACTTATCAACATTTTTGTACACCATGCTTCCTCCATCGTTTTGTGGTAGAGGGTTTTCCTGGGCTATGTGGCCCCTGGGTCTCTTATCCCGTCTGCTTCTCAGATGAGTTCTGCCCAAGATTTTCCCTAGCGCTTGGTGTTGACTTCTCGCTCCCACCTGTCGATGACCTCTTTTCCCTTTGTATCGACCTGCTCAAGAAAGGTGTCTTTGGCCTCCCTGGCCACCTGTTCCATTCTAGTGACCTTCCGGGCGCTTGTTGGAGGTTCCTCCCCCAGAGGCCCTCTCTTCCTCTGGGTATTCTTCCTTCTTACCATCTTTGTTTGAATGCAGTGGCTTATGTCTTGGCTTTGTCCTCCGCTTCTATTCGCCCCTTCCTGGTCTCTAAAATTTTTGCTCGTTGGTCTGTAGCTATCCCTGATGCTTCTTCTTTTAATGTGTTTTCTGGGACGTGATCTTATCCTGGTAATCATGGTTCTCCCGTAAAGGCGTACCTTTTGGTCCTTTTTCACTGTTTCAGAGTGTGTGTGCTTGGGAACCCTATCGTCATCCCTGCACCAATCATTTGCCTTGCACGTTGTATGCCAATCATTGCCTCCCACGGGATCTGTGCATGGATGAGGTGTCCCCATTCCTACCCTCAGGCTATCATTTTGATATTCGTCCTTTGTCGTCTGTGGATTACCCTTTCTTCTCTCCCACGACCAACCCCTGCACTTCATTCTATTGACTGGACCATGGTGTCGTACCACCTCTTGTGGTGTGACACGGATCTGCATTGCAACTCGTGTTCAAATGGTGGCCTATCGGATTCTGCCTAGATTCTACTTTCCCTTCAATTAATTCTGTGCCTCTAGCCTCAATGTGGTCGTCCGTACTTCAGTTGTCATCATAGTCCTTTATCGCTAATTGGGTGCAGTCCATCCAAATCTGTCCATTCAAGATGTTACTCCATGTGGAATCCAATTCAGATCCTTCCTTGTCGACCCCTTCATTAGCGATTATATCCTCATTTTCATTTGCTGACCTTCAGACCCAGCGCAACTCCATCTGCAAATGCTCCTGAATTTTTTGCAGGGAGTACGCCAAGCGCCAGTGCCTCTGAATTTTTCCCACTCTGGTGTCGTTTTGGAGTTTCCTTACTCTGTTGATGACCATCATTGAATCTCCTTCCACTATTACGTTGGTCATCCCTTCTCGATGTATTATCTCAAGGCCGATCTTCAGGGCTCCAAATTCCGCAGTATTGTTGGTTGAGTTCCCCAGACTCCCAGTGTACAGCCTGATCATTTTTCCTTGACTGTCCCTGATTACTCCCCCCGTATGTGAGGTCTCTTCCCACAGAGCCTTATAAAACACAACTTAAAATAGAGAATAGAGAAATGGTATCCTGTACAATTTAATCATCAGCATATAAACATTTATTATTCAGCAAAAATTAAATTTATGAATAGCATGAAAATAAATCACATAACACAGCATATTCAACAGCTTAATGATAACCACCTAACACAGCGTAATCATGAAAATACATACCTCTATCCAATGTTATTTCTCCAATCTCCGTCTGTCCTCGTTTTTGCTCTGCCCAAACTCTGCCCAAAACTGAATCTTTCCTCCCTGCCAGCTAGGAACAGAGCCTATCCGGCTCCTTAGCTCCAAGATTCCGTGAGGATTCCTAGCCCCCGAGCCCAAAACTCCCAGCAACCGATGCACCCCTGTAATAGTCCACCCAAACTCCAAACCAGAAAAATACCAACCAGGAAATACAGTCCCTAATCTCAAATAATGCTTCCTTCCCCCAAATTTCCAAAAGTCCTTCTCCCCAACACCTCTGCCCCCTCATATCCTCCTTCCCATTCACCGCCTCCTCCCTTCATTCAATGCCACCCACATTATCCCTCCATTTAATACCTTATCCCTCCATTCAATACCCTATCCCTCCATTTAA
>JZKD02S0935560.1:501922-514033 GCA_000966675.3 Picea glauca | reverse complement strand
TTATTATGGCTTATTCTGTAAACAATGAAGTTATGAAGTTATGAACTTAAGAACATCATATGACAATTTACCTTTGAAGTTTGAAATTTGCATTTTGAAGTTTGAAGTTTGAACCATTGACTGAAATTCTGAATCTTACAAGTTACAACTCTTTGGTAATGAATATGATCATTGTGCTCTAAAGTCTAGAGTCTAGAGACTAGTCACTAGACTATTTCATTTCGTGGTTGATGTTGGCTTTTACTATTTTAAAATCTATTGATGACAAATGTTTATGATTGATGTTATATGTGTAATAAATGGTTGATGCTTTAATTATCATCACTAATCAATTAGTTAAATGATCTTATATCTAAGTTTTCATGTTTTTTGCTATTGATTCAACATTCTGCATGTTTTATATAGATATATATGCATCAAAATAAATATATTTTTATGTATTATATAAAAAACGCTCCTGAAGCGCTCCCGCTCTCGGAAATTTTTGAAAATCAACGCTCTCGCTCCCGCTCCCAACAACCTTGGTCCTCTTGTCATATTTGCAAGTCCCCTTTATAAGGTTTCAAGCTATAACATCACCGCTTGGGTCTGGGGTGAACACGGCAAGGGTGAAGCACAAGTATGGACTGGCTTTTGAGAGTCCTTTGCTATTTTCTCTCTCTTTCTGTAGCATCATTCTTTCTTTATTCTTCTTTTGTTAGCAACTCCAATCAACCTCTCGGCCTTTAGCCCCTCTTCTCATGAGAGAATGAACCATGACCTGTCACTAAAGTTTAGTACACTGCGACAGGGTCCAGGATGGTAAGTGTTAAGTATTAAGTATGGCGGGGAAATAGAACGTTACATTTGTGAGGGCCCCCCAGTAGTACCCCTTTTCCTTGGGGGTGACAACACGGGACTAGGGCACAAATGCTGGCCACCAAGGTGAAACAAGGGAACAAACATAACTTCTTGAGCTTATGATCCATTATCCAACTTCAACCGATGATCCTCATTCAAATGCCCGAGATATTAAGCACAACACTTTGCATGAAAGAAGGACTAACATACCTCATGGTGACGTTAGCTTACCATCTCACATGTTAGAACAAATGTTGAAATATCTAAACTTTGTGTCCCTTGCCAAAATTTTTTGTCAGTTGCGCTAGCTTTTAATCCTTGTGTCGTTTGGCGTAAGCTTTTCCACTGCAACAAACCTCTAAACCTTTCGCCATTTTCTCCAAGCTTCTCTACCGTCAAAATCTCAAATCCTTGCGTCGCATTTGTCAAAATCGCAAATCTTTACATGAAGAGTTTGCCGAGACCTCCCATCTCTCTTTGTTTGCAATTCCTCGATCTTTGAAATGGGTCTAAAATGCCAAGTTGTAAAACCAAACTACAATTGTTTTTAAGTTGTATTATTTTAAAATTATTTTATATAATTTTGAAACAATATTTTATTATTATTTTTAAAGGTTTGGTAAAAAAGGAAAAGGGTTTTATTTATTCAAACCCTAGGTTGTATGTAATTCTTCAAGTTATCATGTAACCAAACCCATATTCATCGAAGTATTTTTATGTAAAAATTATTGGGCCAATTACCCCATGGGCCCAATCTCCAATTAAAGCACCGAGCCAGGCACCTGCAACACAACACAAGTCAACCGAGACCGAGCGCCTAAGCGCCATGCATCAAGTCACATGGAGGAGGAGCTCACGAGGGGGCCCAAAAGGGGTGTAGTACGTGTCGAACAATTGAGGGAACGCTGGTATATAAAAATACCTGCGAACTCTTCATCTGACAAATGTGGGATATACCCCAAATGCAAAAAAAAAAAAAAACGCAGCAGGTGTCAAGCACCGAACAAAGCCAGTGCCCAAGCATCGATAGCGCCAAACAATTCCACAAACTAGCCAAGCACTAAGGCCATGAGTCAAGAGGAGGTGCAACAATTGTTACAGGATTTCTTTAATAGAAAGAGGCTCCGTAAGAGCATCAATCCGTCTTGGTCATCGTTCTGAGCTCCGGGTTCCACTTCGGGAGTTTTGAACACTGGAGGAATTAAAATTGCCACTCCTCTTTTCCCCTGAAGCCCGAAGTCAAGGTTCCACGAGTGTATTCGGAGCTTTGACATTCCTTCTCAGGTTTTCATTCCCGTGTTTATGGATCATCCACAATTTTCAGAACACGATTGGCAACGGGGAGTATCTGCAAAAAGCTGAGAGAAGGTTAACACAATATAAAAGAGAATACAACGATTCGAAGTTCAGATTTGGTTGAAGACATTGAGGAATTGGTAGCCAGATTGGATTCACGTCAGTTGACGTTATCCTCACCGATATTAGCTTCAGACCCACTCTAGCCTGCGTTTCCCACTGGGCGAGGATCAAGAGTGCAACCAGACTCCAACCATTCTAGATTTTAAGGAACATGGGATGCATACAGTCCACAGCACAAGATATTGCAGCCATGGAGAAAAAGCCAGGGAATGTCAATGAGGTGGTAGTTTTTGTCCCTGGTKTACGAATACCCAAAGGCACYGACTTTGGTAAATTACTTCATGCCTCTTTATCTGCAAGCATGGTCGAGCATTTGTCAGCACTTCGGACGCRGATTGTTGTCCTGGCAACAGAAGAGGGTCTTACAGTTGCAAAAATAAAGAGAAAGGCAGCAACACAACATGGTGGTTCTACTCTTGCTGACCTTCTACTGGCTCTTGAAGATTACCTACCTGTTTTGCCGGGCTTGGCTAAATTTGGAAATCAACTGAATGATTTGGTGGAGTTTAGTTGGATTAATCAGGAAGATGATGAAAAGGCAGCAGTTTCCAAACTTGAATTTATCAGGTCTGAAATCGGGGTAGTCTCCTCTCCCTCTGCATCATCATCTGCTAGAGAAATTCAAGCACCACCACCCACATCATCTGTTGTTGATCTAAGCATTAACGAATACGATGCGTTGGGAGAGAAATTGCTCGGAAGAGTTTTGGGTGCAGCAAAAAAAATTGGTGGTCAGGTATTGGAAGGCACCCATCTTCTCAAGGATGCTAATGACCATGGATGAGAATTCGAAACCTTTGTCAATTCCAGTTCGAGTAGGGAAAGCTGTAGATGTTGTTCACAATTCAAGAGTAATTTTGTTCCTGCATCATCTAATTCTTGTGCATCAAGCACTAGCCCGTCATCCAATATTCCAAGCAATAAAAGGCAAGGGGTTAGTGGTTTTGTTTCAGGTGGTACAATTGGTGGTTATGCATTGAATGAACACGGAAGTGGAAATAGGTCTCAACAGGTTGACAATTTAGCTCCAGTGTCAACCAGTGACAGAGAGAGACATCAGTTAAGATGGGAGCCTGATTGTTTGAAGGATTCACATGATCAGAGAGTATCCCAGGAGTCCAAGACAAATGGGAATCCAAGCTCTGAAAGTGTCAAGTACAGGCCAAGGGAGCAGAGGCAACCATCTGGTTGGAATCGTTGGTTTTTCCTTTTATTTATTGAACACAAACTTATTCTACCATTCCTTGTTCTTTGCTGAGTTTTGTACAAGAGGACAGAAATAATATGGAGAAGTTAACAATTGCTGCTCTATCCCACTTACCATCAGCAGTAATATTTGTTCATGACCTTTCTGGTGATTGTGGGACATCTGTTTCAGATCAGTTTTATATTTACAATGAAATAAGGGAAAGATTCGGGGATCGACTGTGGATAGATGTTGTTTCCAAAACTGATTTGTTATCGCAGTCCACTGGTGCTTATACTGCAGAAGAATATTACAAAGCAACTGGACCAGAGGGTGCCCTTCATGTCTCTATCAAGACCAACCAAGGAGTTGATGAGCTAAAAAAAAGAGTCCACGACATCTTTGTTCGTCAGCTATCAGAAAATGAAAGTTCTGTTCCCTAATCAAATCACGAGAAACGAGGGGAAAGTATGCAATTGCGGTGCCATTATAAGCAAGATGCTTTTTAGAATACAGAGGTTGCCTTGAGGCAAAGAATGATTTTGTTTGACTGTCATATTGTGGTGTATATACACATCTTTCTCCTTAACTGTATGCTTCTCCTTCTGTTTCTGAATTTTCTGGAAAGCATTTCGATTCCTTGATTGCATTAGATTTAGGCCCAGAATCATTGGCAGTCAAAAGGGAGATAGCAGTTCCTTATTTGATTTTAGCATTTCATCTATTTGAGACACTTTGTTATCTTTTCCAGAATCAAAGGCAGCATCCTTGCATTCGAAGACATAAGTGGCAATTCGTTTTCCACATCTAAAGGCACAAATGGCAGTTTCTCAGGAGTTTTGGGTCGATCATAATGATGAATCATCTCTTAATAGTTGACCAAGGATAAGATTTTCAGTTTTGATCATGATATCAATGAGATATGCTTTATAGCATAATGACTATCTTCAGAACATTTGGTAGCACCAGCCAGCATCCAAGGTGGCACTCTGTCCCAGATTTTTGGAGCATTTGCAGGATCTCTAATCAAGATGGCAAAAGATTAGTCAAGAGGATCAAATCCAATATATTCAGGCAGTTCTCCAGCAGTCAAAAGACATCGTGGCAGCCAGAAGGAAAAATATCTCAAATTTCAAGCATTCCCAACTTAACAAGTTGCAAGTCTTTGGGCATTTGAAGGTACAGATGGCAGCTTGACTCCAGATCCATTTTTTTTCAGAGATTCAATCAGTGATTGTAGATAACTCCAAATCCAAGTGGAAAACACCTGGCAGCAGAGGATCGATGGAAGATTATGGTAGCCTTTGCCAAGCAATTTTCAATCATACGAGTTATTTCCTGTAGTAGTTTCATTGTTATCTTTAGTTTGTAATTCATGTTAAGTTTATTTCCTAAAAGCTAGGACAGTTAGGGAAATTTATTTGCTATTTAAGCAAAGCTTTGTAATAGTTAGAGGGGGGGAACAGCCCAAGAGCCTTTTGGCCTAGGATTGTAATGCAGTCTTTTCAATAATATTTAGCAGAACCAAAGAGATTCTGAGACCTTGTTGGGTTAAATCATGTGTTTCCTGTGTTTTGTTTATGATATTCTCATTGATTCTTTTTCTTTTATTCATTTATTCATCAAGGTTGTAATAACTACAATTCAGTGAGACTTCTGCTGTAGTTAATTTTAAAGCATCTATTTGAGAGCAGTTTTTCCTCTGTTTGGCTATAAACAAAACAAGACCTGCAGTCTGATATTAATGCTTGATTAATAAAGGCAACTTAAATGAATTCATCATCATTCTTCTACTGAAAGGAAGACCAGATTTATCAGAATTGGATACCTGGTTCTTCATTTTTAGTTTTGTTTTTCCACATCTTCTATCCACGCTTATGATCTTAAGGATTTAGTAGACGAGGTTATGCCTCTTTATTTCTGATTTGTAATGGTTGAAAGGCTCATTCAGACCTAGATCCAGAAGCCTCCAATAACTGGTCAATCAACAATTATTATCTTCTTCAAAATGTGCTAAGGCATGGCTCTATTACAGCCTAGAGTCAACTCTTGCGACAACATTTTCTGGCGCATTTGCCGGGGACGGTTTTGAAGGTCTATATCTTCCCTAGGGTACGACAAAGTTCAAATCTATTTCTTGATGGTGAACAAGGGATAGGCGTTCAACTGGCTGTGATCATTCACCTGGCAACTCCTTGGTTCGAAGACTCCACATGATTCACTGGCGACTCCACTGGTTTCAACATGTCAAGTTCTTTCACTGCTCGGATTGTTGCGAGGTTTGCTCCTTTGGATTTTACAAATGTTTTTGGTTTTCCAAATGTTGTTCCAGACATTAAAGTTTGGGAAGATATCCTTCCAAATTTCAGAGAAGATGTGGGTGACAATCCTGCACAACACTTGTTTGAATTTCATAAGCTTATGGATCAATTGCATATTTCTCACGAAGATGTCCTCATGAAGTTGTTTATATTTTCATTGGGAGGAGACGCTCGACTTTGGTACACATCTCTTCCTCCTTCGAACATTTCATCATTGAAAGAATTCCATGCAGCTTTTCATAAATATTCCAAAAGAGTTTATTTATCAGAACTCCTTTTTGAAGATTGCTGCAACATAAAGTTCACAAAAACATTTGTAAAGAATCAGAACATGATAGCAATTATAGTCAAATACATGAAGACAAATTTGCAAAGAAACAAGATCTCCTTCAAACAGATCAGGCAAATTTAGGCGAAGAAGAGTTGAAGTTTCTTGCATGACCCCATATCCCAACAAGATAAGGCACTGATATCTCCTTTCATCCACCACCCAAACTTATAAATTTCTCCAAAAAATCATTTATGTTTTCTAATCTCTCTCTTGCTCCCACTATATACCACACATTGAGCTTAGTTAACCATAGGGGCTAGGCTAGCATTCACCTGGTCTAAAGTGAGAAAGGCAAGGCTACCGAGGTGACAGTGTTGAGAAATATATCTCGGACATGAACTTTTGCATAGGTTCAGTGTGAATGTGCGAGAAGTGGTTCGAGATATTTCTATTTTCGAAAAGTAATTCTATTTTGTAGTTCACTTTAATTAAAAAGTGAAAAGTCTTATATTTAGTTGTAGAGTCTAAAAAGTATATTTCATGCATGCATGACTTAGACTAGGAGTAATCTCAAAAATAGACTAGGGTTTTGGTCTCAGCTAAAAGTATAAAGAAAGGGAAAGATAGAGGGTTTAAACACATAAGAACAATTGAGTAGGTTGAACGACCGAGAGAGAGAGAGCAGGGATTTAGGTAGACGCAAATCTTAGCAGCAGACATTTCTGTACAGGTTTCTCTACAGTTTTGTACAGTTGTACAGATAGGTCCATAGAGTGGTACAAATAGACCATACAGTTGTCTGTACAGTTTGTACATACAAGCAGTACAATGGAGTGTACAGTGCGTACAACTAGGCCGTATAGGAGGCCATACTTCTCAGGTAGGTCGTTCTGCTCAGTTTAGGGTGATTTTGGTACCTGTGCAGTTGTTGTTTTTTGGTAGCTTGTGGAGGTTTACTTGTAAGTTTTTTGAAGGAATGAAAAGTTGATTTTGAAGTAGTAATTACCTGTGTATGTGTGAAATTGATTTTATGCTTTCGCTATTTAATTTCCAGCTATTGTGTGATTGATACTATGGTTTGAAATTTAATTTCAACATTAATTAAATTCAACAATTTACTTGTTTAATTGAGATCATAAGGACATTAGTCATCTAGGCTTGGAATTTCCACATGGTATTAGAGCTATTTCTCTCATTGAGATTCTCAACGATTTGTAGCAGTAAATCAATTGTGGGGAAGGACCTGCAATTATAGGGTTTCAAAGTTTTATTTTCAGATTTGGTAGTTTGTGTAGTAGATCTCAGAGATGGCATCAACTAGCCTCAGGTTCGATGATAGATTGGATGGTGCCTCAAATTTCTTATCATGGAAGATGAGGGTTACACTCTTGCTAGATAAGATAAGATAGTTTTATTAATATTCGACCAGTGACCACAAAAGTAGGTCAAAGGGACTGCTGAGTACATTGATGTTATTACAATGATCTTTGGGATATTGTCAAAGACATTGTGACTCTGCCTATAGATTTGCAGCAGTGGGCAACTCATAACAAGAGGGAAGTGAAGGCCAAACAGATGATCTTGGATGCCGTAAAGGATCATATGATCCTGCATATATGCGAGAATAAGACAACGAAGGAGATGTTTGATGCCTTGGTTAGTCTCTACTAAAGTGAGAACATAAACAAGAACGCAATACTGCGGAACAAATTCAGATCTATAGAGATGACTAGATCAGACACGGTCTCTAGTTACCTTATGAAGGTCACATAGGTTTGTGATCAGCTTGCAGTAGTTGGGGAGAAGGTTAAAGATACAGAGCTAGTGAACATGGCACTAAATGGATTGTTAGAATAATGTTGATGTGCTCCTTTAACCATAGACAATGCTACATCATTGTCACCCAACCATAGGCATAAAGCCACCCTGAGCACCTTAACCTTTGAAAAAAAGAATGATTCCAGGAAGCCATACCATAACCAACAGATAACCAAGAGAGTGCACCTTCTCCAAGGGTAGCACACAAGAGAAAGTACTAGAAAGACTGAAAAAAAAGAAAATCGTACAACTGCGGCTGCTGCTGCTCCTCCTCCAAACTTGTGCACTGTTTCTGGGTGACTGAGAGTGTGTGAATGAGTGAACAAATGAACCAAGACATCCTCTATTTATACTAATCTGGCCAGGTGAACATGTGTCTCTTCAAGCAAGGCCAACCTGTCCTTTTCTACATATAATACTTCAATATTACTTATTCTGCTGAGCCGACTTGTCTTCCAGGGTTTTCACACATTTGTTTAGGGTTCCTCTTGCTTTCGGAATATTCTATTCTAGTCAAAGGTTACATATGGAGGTTAATACCTCCCGCAGCTACCATAATATCAACATGGATTTCCAACTTCATGGGAACCATTTGTCAAAGGTATTTGCGCTTGGGAGAACCTTCCTAACTTTGAGAGGCTTTGGCATGACTATATCCAAAAGGAGACTTAGATGGAGTCAAAGGCTAGCAAGAGGGGTGGTGATGAGAACCTAGCTTTATTTGGTCAGTCAAATAAGGGTAGAGGTCTAAGTCACCTGATATGATGACATGGGACATGGAGGACACAACGACCGCGAAAACAGGACAGGGAGGACACATTTTATATATATATATATATATATTAAAAAATTGAAAATTACACATACAAAAATGAAATATAGACATAAAGATTCAAATTTTGTTAGAAACTAGAACATTTGCATGATAGAAATTCAATCATACAACTAGTTACTAGTTACTAGTACTACTTACTAATATTACATCCATGATGATCAGATGACAAACACACAAGAAATTAGAAACATAAGCTGTAGCATTCTCATTAAGTCATCAAAATGTATTACAATGTACATAGATATTGAGTCAAGTCACTAATACTATAGGTGGGAATGCCAACGCCAAATACAAAGTAGGGTAGATACTATAATCGTAGATGGATGAATCTCATGGCTCATGAGTTGTGACTGTTAGTAGTCCTCCATGTCATAATAATCAAAATCAACATCACTACCACTGCTCTCTCCTCCGTCCTCCTCCTCCTCTATAGTCAATTCAATCTATGCATTTGCTGATGTGGAGGATGACCCCTCAGGAGGATCACCATTATCAAAAGTGATCGACTTTAGCACTAGTTGACAAATCCACTTGCCCAACACATCGAATCAGTGTTATCAGATCCAGACCGGTCATTGAACCGATCGACTCCAAAAATGTGAACCAGACCGAAATCGAAAAAAACCCAGACCAAAATACTGGTTGACCAAAAAACACATTAATATTTAAATTTTGAAAAAAAACATATATATTCATGTGCATCCATCTAAATTCAAACCACTATACACAAATATGCAAAGTTTCTCATGTATATAGCAAGTAAGGGTGCATATAACCAAAATAGCACTGAGTGCAATCCATCTCTGAACCAAAATAGATCAACAAAGAGGTTCTAAATGGCCTCTAGAGTCCAAAAAAAATCTTGCTACAACAAATAACTACATATCATCAAAATCATTATCTATATTAGAATCCTCATCATTAGTGTCACCCTCTAAGCATTAAAATAAGATAGGAAAAACTTAACATGCCTAATAAGTGATTTTACTTGAGTGAAGGGTACAATTTTACTAGGGTCATGACATAAGAGTTAAACAATCAATGCCACCAACATCGAGGTACATAAAGGGCTTGGTGCCCTTGATCAAATGCCAGTTCCATACCCTCATACATGATAGAATCCAGTGGAAACATTTCAATCCTGCCAATCTTGAAATCCTGAAAATCGTTAAGTCTGCTGAATTTTGAATGGGACCTCAAATTCTACTTTCTCCATATGAAGTCCAATGAGGTTGGAACCACTCTCAAACATCCTGAAACAATCAATGGTAATGTTAAAAATTTAAGTAAAAATGACATTCTCGAAGGAGAATGTCACTTTTACTTTAAGAATTTAATATTACCATTAATTACTAGGGTGGGTGAAATGGAGGGGGTGGGGACCTCTTTAAGTAGCATTAGTAATGCAAAATAACCCTTAGTTGCACACCAAGGAGAATGCCACTTTTACTTTAAGAATTTAATATTACCATTAATTACTAGGGTGGGTGAAATGGAGGGGGTGGGGACCTCTTTAAATAGCATTAGTAGGGAAAATAAAGCCTCAGTTGCACACCAAAACACCTCACAACTCCAATTTGCATGATAAAATGTGAGCCTGGGTCCTTTTCTGTGCATGACACGTGTCCTTAAATTGGGACACGTGTAGGGCACGTGCCAGACACAAATTTGGCATGTGTCCTATGCACAAGACACGTGCCAAATTCGTATTTGGCACATGCCCTACACGAATCCATGTCCTCACGTAGGATTCAAGACATGGGGGGGATGGGGGACATGTCTTGTTTCATAGGTAGAGATAAAGGATCTTGCATGGGTGTACAGAAAAGAGTGAGGAGTCAACCTCACAACTATGAAAGAAGGACTTGAGTAAACTCAAGTGCTTCATTTGTCATAAGCACGATCATTATGCATCATAGTGTCTAGAGAAGAAGGGTAAAGGGAAGTAAGTAGCAACCTCTGCAAAAATTCAGATGAAAGAATTTGCTACCAAGTTCGAGAAGGATTTCTCGTTGGTATCTTGCCTTTCTACTAGCACGATTCTGAGGAATGCATGGTATGTGGATAGTGGGGCATCTCGACATATGACATCAAACTGACAATTATTTTCTAGTTTGAAGAAGCAAGATTCAAGAGTACAAGTTGAGCTTGGTGATGATGCCAAGTACCTAGTAGTAGGAGTTGGTACTATTCCTTTCCAACTCGAGTTAGGTAATTCTTTAGATATTTCTGAGTCTTGTTTGTACTAGGTCTCAGGAAGAACTTGTTTTCAGTTTTAGTTATGGAGGATAAGGGCTTTGCAATGGAGTTCAAGAACCAACAAGTCCTCAATAAACTGAAGGAATCTAACCTAGATACAACTCAGGTAATAGGGATTAGAGAAGGTAATTTGTACGGGTTGCAGGGTGAACTTGTTCAAGCCTCGACACATAACAATGATAGCTTGTGCCAGTTGTTGCACAAGAGGATGGGGCACCTGCATCACATGGAATTGCTTATTTTGAGGGAGATAGTCACAGGTCTTCCAGAGTTAAGTATTGAGCAACATGGTGTATGTAGAGGGTGAATGGTTGGAAAACATGCTAAGGCTACTTTCCTAAGCAGTGAACATAGGTCGAAGGGAATTCTAGACCTAGTATATTCGGATGTTTGTGGACTGATGTCATTGGCATCAATTACAGGAAGCATGCACTATGTTTCCATTATTGTTGATTTCTCTCACAAGACTTGGATCTACTTCTTAAAGATCAAGGATGATGTCTTTAGCAAGTTTTAGGAGTTCAAAATTCTAGTTGAAAACTAGACAGGGAAGAAGATCAAAGTCTTGAGATCGGACAATGAGGGTGAGGATTTCGAGGGTTTCAGCAATGAGGTAGGAATCAAGAGGGAGTTGACTGTTCCACACAACCCACAACAGAGTGGGGTTGTAGAGCAGAAGAATCGATCCATCATAAGGGTTGCTAAGGCCATGATACATGACCGGGACTTGTTGATGTTTCTTTGGGCAGAGGCATGGAACACAACAATCTACATCTAGAACTGGTGTCCTCATAGGATTTTGGAGGATAAGACACCATAAGAGGCATTCACTAGTGTGAAGCTAGAGGTGAGTCATTTTCACATCTTTGGTTGTCTAGTTTATATCCATTTACCGGTTTAGAAGAGGACCAAGTTGGAGCCCTCTAGCAAGAAGGGTTTATTTGTGGGTTACAATGAGACTTCAAAGGCTTAGATGGTCTATATTCTAGAGTAGAGGAAGATTGTTGGATTACTGAGAGGGGGGGTGAATCAGTAATAGAGCAATTTAATCCTTTTTAACCATATAATCCAAGTGTTATATCAATGAAGCGTTATCATCCAATAAATGCAGAGTAAATAAGCAATGAACAAATGAACAAACATACACAAACACAGTAGACTA